>CM041780.1:186035545-186142896 GCA_023374045.1 Limonium bicolor
AGTAATACTAAATTACTATACATTCTAAAATATTACAAGATAGAAGTCCTAAGTGGTGTTTCCCCATTCATCTCATACCAATCATCATGTTGGCCTTCATATTGCAATGCGCGTGCTTGGGATCTAACGGCTATTTTCTTCAGAGGAGTGTGTGCCCGAGACCCAAAACGACGTCCTTTTGTCCCGATTCCAATGGTAACTTCAACCGGTTCCGGGGCGGTTCCGGTTCCAGTTCCACCGGTTGCGGTTCCGGTTCTGGTTCCCGGTTCCGAATCCGACGACGGTTCCAGGTGGTTCCAAGCGGTTCCAGGCGGTTCCGGTTCTGGTTCCGGGCCCGGTTCGGGCCCGAATCTCAAAACATGTATTCGTATTCGGAACCGGCTGAGGCGGTTCGGTTCCGGTTCCGGTTCCCACCGGTTCTCGACCGGTTCCGGTTCCAATCGGTTCCGGGTAGAACCGGACCCGATGGCCACCATTAATTCCAGCAACATTCGGGCTCACTGATTTTTGCCCGACCGACCCAAGCCTACTCCGACCGACCCAAAGCTTTCTGGGTCGGTCCATTCCAGAAACATTTGTGTTCATTGTCTTTAGCCCGACCGACCCCCACCGACCCAACCCCCTGGGTCGGTCGATTCCAGAAACATTACCGCTACCTTATTACAGTCCGACCGACCCAGCCAGGGTCGGTCCCCTGGGTCGGTCGACTGTAGAACTTCTCCAAAACTTGTCAAATTTTCTCCAAACTTTTTCTCAAGCCTCCTAATGTGTTCTAACATCATTTGGCACACTAAAACCTTCATATAACATCCTCCAAACTCATTTTCTAACTCATTTCTAAGTCCCTCAACACTTACTCAATTTCTTACAAAATTTCTAACACTTGTAATGTTTTTCCTTAAGTTCCTAAGTGGTATACCACACCTAAAATCTCAACTAACCAAATTGTTCTCCTTATCCCACTACAATTCCTCCAAAAGCATTACTCCTCACTAAGACCTCCTTACACAAACTTCTCAAGACTTTTCCACAAGTTCTCACCTAACCCTATACAATACATTATCTTTCCCTTGTTTCTTCAAAATTGCACAAGTCTTAAACACACTCCCACCATGACTTTGGTGTATCTTAAATCACCCTTTTTAATCTCTACACTTCCAAGACAAAGCCTAAGTCATCTTAACACTTATGAACACTCTAATTCCCTTTTATTTCACCAAATCCACCTTTAACACTTCCTAGTACAACCTAGGTCACCAAACTTCATTTAAACACCTAACTTCTTGTTTCCTACTCAAATTTTGACATAGCTTTGCTAGCACTTTCTTACACCAAAACACAAGGTTTTTCACCTTTAAACACAAGAACATTTATCCACATAGAATGTTCTTTACACACAACTAAGCCTTAAACTACACTACATCACAATATAGTTCATAATTTAAATTGCTTGGCACTTAGGCCTAAATAACATGGAGCTTATGCCCTTAAATTGAATAAATCTTAAACACTGAATTTCCCACATAATTTTTGCATTTGACCTGCAAATACACACATCACATATGTCTTTAATAACCTCCTTGAAGATAGTTTTCTAGCTCATTTACCATTGGCTCCTTAGGTAGTTTATTAAGCATTTTAAAGCTCAATTTCCTAAGACACATTAAACCACATTAAGTTAGGTTATTTACCTCTTTTCTTCAAGGTTTCTTTTCTTGTTTTCTTGGATTGAAAATCAGCAAGGAACTTGATCACTTGTCAACCTTCTATCCATACACACATATAAGGGTAATGAGCTTTAAGATTCATACTTAAACTCTATATAAACCCTAAATTCACGTAAGTTTTTAAAACACAAAATGGAAGTTTACCTTAGAATTGAATGGGAATTGGATTAATTAGAAAGAGAGGACTCCACCTAGTCCTTTGAAATTTGAAATGAAGCTATGAAAGATCAAAATAAGACACCTTTACATGGTGATTCTCGGCCATATACAAAAATGAGAGGAAATGTTATTTTTCTTTGGATTTCCTTACCTTGAAGCAAAGGAGAATGACAAGGTAGAAAAAGATGAGCTCTTGCTCCTTCAATGGTGATTCCTCTTGGCACCGAAATAGAGCTTTTGAAGATTTGAAAAGACAAAGTTGTAGAGCTTGGTCAATCTATGAGAATGATGGTCTTGGAATTAACTTTGGAGCATGGAGCTAGGAGTTACAAGTATTCAAAGATGGAGAATTGTGTTTTGTTGTAGCAAAACCATTTGGAGAAGGGTGGAGAGGATGAATACGGTGGGAAACAAGAGGGAAATGATAAAGTGAGGTGAGAGGTAACTTTTGAAAGATATTTGTACATAAAGCAAATAGTGAACTTACTTATTTATTCTTTCTTCCTCATTTAACTAGCTAAGTTTGGTGAGTCACACTTAAACAAAACCGGCCCCCTTATCCTCCATAGGATATTCATGGTCTTTTTTGACCATTTAATTGACTTAATGTTAAATTAGCACTATTTGATCACTATTCACAAATTAGTGCACATAATTGTAAAATTTTTGATTTCCCATGATTTAGACTTCCTAATGTGATAATAAGTAGTACACATGTTGATTAAAGAGTAATGATGGGCATTTAGCCACTCAAAACCATTTCTAAGACATTTTTTTCAAAAATGTGCTTTAAGACTCCTTAAAGCACATTTTGTGTTTAAACTTGTTTTCAAGCTTGGTTTTCTTTGGTAATTGGTTTAACATGTCAATTAGCATGTTAATAAAGTCTTGGTAAGCCCTTTAGGTCTTAACCAAGGTCATCCCAAGCTTAGAGCACATTTTTGCTCTAATTGCCTTTATGGTACTTTATTGTGTTTTCTATGGTTTAAATTGTTCACTAATGTTTCTAAGGCAATTTTTTAACCTTAAACTACCATAGTTTAATATTTAAACAACATAAAAAGGTTTGGGGTATTTCAATCTACCCCCCTTAAAAGAACTTTGTCCCCAAAGTTCACACTTCTCACGCATCTTTTGAATTAGAACACGGGGATTACTTATAAAACAGCACTTCCATAACAAATATACTTTACATAACATCGAACTCAAGGTCCTGGTAACATAACATCATTCAGACTCAAAGGTCTGTAACATAACAACATAAACAATGTATTTCAATACATGTCGTACATACATAACCGAAACGGCTCTACCCCCCTTAAAAGGGGTACGCCCCGTACCCTATACATACAAATACTAAGGAGTAAACAACGACGGGTACTTCACCCTCATTTTATCTTCCAGCTCCCAAGTGGCCTCCTCGACTTCCTGGTTAGACCAGGGGACCTTCACCAGTCTTACAGACTTATGGCGAGTGTCTTGAGTCTTAGTGTCCAGAATCCGTACGGGAGTCTCCACTGATCGCATGGTCGGCTCTAAGGTTAGCCTTTCGGGCTGAAGCACATGAGACGGATGAGACATATATTTCTTCAACTGAGACACATGAAATACATCATGTACCTTGCCCAGCTCAGCAGGCAGATCTAGCCTGTAAGCTACCGGGCTTATCCGCTCCGTTACAACATAAGGCCCCACATATTTCGGGCTCAACTTGCCTTTCTGGCCAAAACGAAACACACTTCATGGGGGAAACTCTAAGAAATACCTGGTCCCCCACGGCAAACTCCAGGTCACGTCGACGCACATTCGCGTATGATTTCTGCCTGTCATGAGCTGCCTTCATGTTAGCTCGGATCTGGCGTACTTCTACTTGCACTTGCTCCAGATATTCGGGTCCTATAATGACCGTCTCACTCGACTCATTCCAGCACAAAGGCGTGCGGCATGGTCTACTGTACAAAGCCTAGAAGGGAGACATCTTGATCGAAGCATGGTAACTGTTGTTGTAGCCAAACTCGATCAAGTGCAACTTATCAATCCAGCTGGTCTGAAAGTCAAGTGCATGCACATAACATATCCTCGAGCGTCTGGATAGTGCGCTCACTCTAACCATCTGTCTGAGGGTGGAACGCTATACTCAGCTTCAGCTCTGTACCAAGCGCTTCCCGTGTAGTTCTCCAGTACCTCGAGAGGAATCTGGTATCCCTATCAGACACAATAGTTTCGGTACCCCATGATGTCGTACAATCTCTCGGTCGAGAGAGATCTGCTAACTTTGCTACTTTCCAAGTGTCCTTCACGGTATGAATCGGGCCACCTTGGTCAGTCGGTCAACAATGACCCATATCATGTTCTGACCTCCCCTTGTATGCAGAAGCCCTACTACGAAGTCCATGGAAATGTCATGGAACTTCCACTCTGGCACTGGCATTGGCTGTACCATACCACCAGGCCGTCGGTGCTCAAACTTGACCTTCTGACAAGTGAGACACCTTACCACATAGTCGTTCACATCCTTTTTCATTCCAGTCCACCAAAAATATTGTTTCATGTCCTTATACATCTTTGAATCTCCGGGTGAATCGAAGTAGTCGAACAGTGGGATTCACTCAGTATGCGTTCCTTCAGCTCAGCGCCACTCCTCGGAATACACAGTCGGCCATTAAGCCTAATCAGGTCATCATCGTGGAGTCAGAAGTCGTACTTCTGACCCTCGAATGTGCCATCAATAAGCTTCTGCCTGATCTCTCGCATGTACTAATCCGACATGTGAGCACTCCGCACCTCTTCAACCAAGCTAGAATGAGAGACTAGCGAATGGAGAGAGTGCGCTCGGCGACTCAATGCGTCAGCTACCACATTTGCTTTACCCTCTTTGTACTAAAGGTTGATGTTGTAGTCGTTTAAGAACTCGGCCCACCTTCTTTGCCTCATGTTTAACTCCTTCTGAGTGAACAAATACTTTAAACTCTTGTGGTCAGAATAAATTGTCACGCTTACCCCATACAAATGATGTCACCATATCTTCAAAGCGAAGACGATGGCACCCAACTCTAAGTCATGGGTAGGGTAGTTCTCTTCATGCTTCTTCAGCTGTCGGGAGGCATATGCTACGACCTTCCCGTGTTGCATCAACACACAACCCATACCTCTTTCTGATGCGTCGCAGTAGACCTCAAAACCATCTGTACCGTCTGGTATTGTCAGGACTGGTGTAGATGTCAGAGCGTCCTTGAGACTCTAGAAAGAACTCTCGCAGTTGTCTGTCCACTCGAATGGTGCATCCTTCTTCATTAAGGAAGTCATTGGCTTCGAGACACTGGAGAAGTCCTTCACAAATCTCTATAATATCCTGCCAGACCGAGGAAGCTCCGTATGTCGGTAACCATCTTCGGCCTAGGCCAGGTGAGCACTGCATCTATCTTGGTCGGATCAACAGCGATCCCAGCCTCGGAAATAACATGACCAAGGAATGAAACTTGGTTCAACCAGAATCCACACTTAGAAAATTTGGCATACAACTGATTCTCTCTAACGTTTGCACCACACATCTCAGGTGCCTTTCATGCTCACCGTTCGACTTTGAATATACAATAATATCGTCGATGAAGACTACCACTGACTTGTCCAGCTGATCTCGGAACAAGCGGTTCATTAAATCCATAAACTTGGCTGGTGCATTGGATAGACCAAACGGCATGACCATAAATCCATAGTGACCATATCTGGTTCGGAATGCTGTCTTCTTAATGTCACCTTCTCGGATAGCGATCTGATGGTAACCGATCATAAGTCGATCTTGGAGAATACTGATGCTCCTTTCAACTGGTCGAATAAATCATCAATGCGTGGTAAAGGATAACGGTTCTTCACCGTAACTGCATTCAGCTCTCTGTAGTCGATACAAAGGCGGAGACTACCGTCCTTCTTCTTCACGAAGAGGACCGGCGCTCCCCATGATGAAACGCTCGGGCGTATAAATCCCTTGTCGAGTAGGTCTCTCAGCTGCTCTTTGAGATCAGTCATCTCAGCTGGAGCCATACGGTAGGGCGCCTTCGCTATTGGTCCGGTTCCCGGCACCAATTCGATTTCAAACTCCACTTCCCGTGCTGGCGGCATGCCCGGTAGTTCCTTTGGAAAGACATCAGGAAACTCTGACACTACCGGCACATCCAGGCTAAACTCCGAATCTCTCTCTATGTCCTGGACATAGTAGAGGTATACATCACTTTTTCTTCACAACTCACGATACATAGACATAGCGGAGATAATCTGAGTCGAAGGCTCTCTGGGCCTCTGGCGGTATGAAATTGTAACCCCAGTTCAAACTCCAAAGAAGCAGACGATGCTCGGCACATAGGATTCGACCCTTGTACCGCTCCAACCAGTTCATCCCCACAATTATATCGAATCCGAGTCCTTCGAATTCTATCATGTCGATCAGGAACTCTTCATCTTTGATTCGTATAATAGCATCTCGGTGATAGCGGGTACACTTGATCCGTTCTTTCGACGGGAGAGTGACTAGAAAGTCAGGCATCTCTTCACCATCTAACCCCAACCTCTTCGCAAAAGAAAGCGAGATAAATGTGTGTGAGGCTCTAGAGTCGAACAAGATCGATGCGTCCATGCCATTAACTGGGAAGGTACCGGTGAGGATGGTGCCGCTTTTGCCGGCTTCTGCCTCATTACATACACCCAGTATACCTCCCGTTCCGAGTGCACAACCTAATTCAGTTCACAAGCTTTATAAGTATACAGTAACAACACGGCTGACATACTCCAAACAACGTCGCTTTATTCATTAACATACTTCTTACACCATAAGTTGGTTTACATTATCGACATAACTAATATATAGCATCCTTAACAAACAACTGGTTTCACTCATTACATGATTACACAAGGCTTTAGAATTGCCTAAATGTCAAATTCAAACGTCCAGGTTTCATGTGTGTGGCATTGATCACTGTCAGAGGTGCGGTATTCAGTTTGATCTTCTTGATATTGTGATATAACAACCTCGACTGCCCACCCATGATTAGTACATCTCCTGACTTTAACACCAACTTCTTTGCGAGGTCAGCACGCTTCTGCTCGCCGTACATAAACACTGCGGTATCACCAATGGACCAAGACACCACGGGTACTCCCTTACTCAGAGACTCGGGTGTTTCATCCTTATCTTGGTGTAAACCCAACGTTCACCTTTCTGGTAGAAGTTCACAATACACAAATCTGCCTCGATACTCGGAATTGGATCCGATTCAACTTGTTGAGCAATTCCCACTACGTGGTTAACGACCGCAAGGAACTCCTCAGGTATCCTCGGTACGGTTGCTCCGTTCCGCTCGCACGTCTTGATATGTCTTGGTGTAAGGATTCAGTCCTTACCCATGCACATCATCTTCAACTTCATCTTCGATCCACTCGGGTATTCCGGTGTGTAGAAACCTTCAAGTGCTGCTCCCAGTTCGTCGCATCGTCGGATGATGTGTGGATTTGTGCTTCGGGTGTCAGGTATCCATTTAATATATCATACCTGGGGATAACCTGACATTGCTCCATCGGGAATTTGGTGATGCTGATGGTGGTTTCTTTGGGGTTTGGGTGGGAGGGATTGTATAATAAATATTGAAGGTTCCTAAGGTTTAGAATTATCTAATTAGGTAAATTTCACATTATACTTTAACTCATTACTTAAGTAGTGTACTTTTAGACTTGCAACACTCATACCTGAAATGTGGTAAGCAGTCAATTACTTCACTCAGTGGTTGAAGTAGTACCTGGTCTAGTAGAGGGTCGTGGGTGCCCTCTGACTCTACCACATTCAGGGCGGCCTTGCCAGCCCGACATTTCCCCTTCGGGAGTCAATGTTACCCCTGGCCTGAGGATGCTGGTGAGTCGCTTTCGGGCCCTCGGTGGTCGCGGCGGCTCTTCCATTCATGCCCTTAGGCTGTAGTTTCTGCCGCTCGGGGTTCTGGTTGCACTCGTAGTCACGGTGCCCCATTCTTGCAGTAGCGATACCGCACATCGTTTCCTTGCAGTCCTTGCCGGGATGGTCTCCGTTACACCACTTGCAGTAATAGTGGCGCTCAGATCCAGAGCCCGTACTGGCTGCTAACACATTACACATTCAGTACACACTTCACAGCATAACAACACTCACTTAAATTCGGTATTCAGAATTAGGTAGTTACCCTTATGCGGGTGAGAGCGTAGGGGCTTAGCCGCATAGGCATAAGTGAGCTGCAATGGCTCCTCAGCGGTGGTGGTCTGGGCTTGGCCTTTGCTACCCTATTGCTGACCTTTCTGGGACTGGGGGTAAGGCTTCTTCTTTTTTCCTCCCCCGTACCCTTACGTGCTTTGGCCCTCACTCGAAACCTTGAGCTTGTGCGCATTCTCCTCGTCCCTTAGACGGACGGTGATCTCGACCTTAGCAGCGGCATGATAGCACCCCTGAATTTAGGATGTCAGTCATGCCCCGCGAAACAAACTCACATTCACATGTACTCACTGTATACACTTATTTACATCACATGTATTTTAATTACCTGCAAGGTGGTATAATCAGCTGGCCCCATCTCGTAGCGTAGGCGGTGGCTGAGTCGTTGTAAAAACGGTTTACCAGAACCCGGTTTGAATACCCCAGGTCTGATAGCAGGTGGATAAGGTCAGTGAAGGCGGTATAGTACATGTCTACCGACATCTTGTCCCCTTGCCTCAGACTGTCCAGCTCAAGGCGCTTAGCCTCTTGTACATGTACCGGGTAGTACTTGGCTCGCAGGTGAGCCGTGTACTCCCTCCATCCAAATGCAGGATCAGCAATTTTGTCGTCCCGCACAAGCTTCCACCAACTCCTTGCCGAACCCTTTAGATAGTAAGCGGCAAGATGAACCTTGGCACCAGCGGGCACATCCAAGGTCTCGTAGGCGGTCTCCAACTCTGAGATATACGCCTCCAGCTTACTCGGGTCAGTCTCCCGTGAAATGATGGTGGTCTCAGATCTGCCAACGCTTTGACCCAGTTGGTTTCACGCGGCTGTGGTTGCGATTGTGGGCCTTGTTGGTCCGCACCGCCTTGCTGCTGTTGCCCCTGTTGCATGGCAGCCACCAACTGTGGGACCATCTGGGCTACGGCGGCCGCTACTGCATCAGTCATAACTTGTGTCGTAGTGTTCTCCCCTGGGTCTCCCGTACCGCGAGCGCGGCCTCCTCCTCTAGGTCGTCCTGACATCTATATTCACATGGATATTCATTAGCATCGTGCTTACAAACTTATCGGTTCCAACGGTTGTAACGCCTTTCAGACAATAAGGTATTTCCACACTTAGTTAGTGGTTAACCTTTCCATAACTGCTCACTCAGGTAACTATGGTTAGGTTTCCTAACTCGGTATGTTCCTAAGCTCGGTATTCCAGTCATCAGAGCGATACTTCGCTCTGATACCACTTTTTGTAACACCCCTACTGTAAAACTTAACAATAAACCGAAATTGTAGCGGAAATATATAACTTAACGATAACTAAACGAGTTGGTGTTACATGTCGTTAGCCACCCACGTGGCTAACAAGGCATAATACATACAATCGTATTGGTCTGATGCTCAGACTCCCGAGCATAGTACTAAAACCATAAATACAACCAACTATACCGAGTATTAATATTTACAACCATCACTGTATAACTGGCATCCTAAAATATAACACCACGGGAGCACAGGCGCACCTCGGGTCCAACATCCAAAGACTTGCAAAAGTATTTCATAACACCTAAGATCTAAAGCCATTCCGCTTCCTCGATCCTCATCCTGCAAAATAAAAATATGGTGCCCCAAAGGGGCTCAGCAACCCATGGCTGGTATGGCTAACGTGCAGCCCATCGGCTACCGGGATACACGCAACCAATTGTCATGATAACATGGCATTGATTTTAACATACAACATAAAAGCATAGCTATAAACATTGTATAACAACAACAACATACAACATAACAGGGATGTACCACTTTAGGAAAACAACCCAACATTAGTTAGTCAAACATGGTACATAACTCGTTACCGTTCTGTTTGACGAACGAGTAACTTAACCCAAAGATGTGTTGGATATAGTGATCCAAGCGCACCACACATAATTTCCCCCTAGTCCGATCCATTGTCAGATAGGTAAGCCTTGGTTAAGCTTGTGGGTGGTTGTGATCCAAGAAGGAAAAATAACCATAACATAAAGAGAGGCGAATCTGATTCAGATATCAACTCCCGTACATACACGCGTGACCGGAATGATCGGATTTCTCACTCCCCGGTTAATCACTTGTTAGAAGTCCCATTGATGGAACTTAACACAATAAATCACAAGTAAGTGTTTAGGCCCAGTTAAGCACACAAGGGAGATGGAATACACTTTAAACAACACATACCACAACTAGCTCATACATAGCCATAGTTAGAACGTTCCTTAGGTCAAAATGTTAAAACCGGGTACCGCTCTCTTACGTTTCCTAGTTTGGTCAACCAACGGGTTAGCACGTATTCGAGGTTAACGATACCAGCACACTCACGCCACAATAACAATAATGACTGTAAACTCATTCATGATTTAAGTCTTACAAAGTCATAAACATACAACACACAAGCCGGTGTAAACCGGTAGGCAACAGACTGCAAGAAAACCATACCTTGGTCCCTGCTGCTTTCGAGTTCCAGCGAGTGCAACTCCTATACATAATTAATAAGGTCGGTAAATTATCTTAGTTAACTTTCAATTTTTACTAAGTGTTTACATACTTACATGACATGCTTTACAATCAAACTTATACTTGGGTCGGTCCATTCCAGTAACATTCGGGCTCACTGATTTTTGCCCGACCGACCCAAGCCAACTCCGACCGACCCAACGCCCCTGGGTCGGTCCATTCCAGTAACATTCGGGCTCACTGATTTTTGCCCGACCAACCCAAGCCTACTCCGACCGACCCAAAGCCCTCTGGGTCAGTCCATTCCAGAAACATTTTTGTTCGTTGTCTTTAGCCCGACTGACCCACCGACCGACCCAACCCCCTGGGTCGGTCGATTCCAGAAACATTACCTCTGCCTTATTACAGTCCGACCGACCGAGCCAGGGTCCGTCCCTTGGGTCGGTCGACTGCAGAACTTCTCCAAAACTTGTCAAATTTTCTCCAAACTTTTCCTCAAGCCTCCTAATGTGTTCTAACATCATTTGGCATACTAAAACCTTCATATAACATCCTCCAAACTCATTTCTAAGTCCCACAACACTTACTCAATTTCTTACAAAATTTCTAACACTTGTAATATTTTTCCTTAAGTTCCTAAGTGGTATACCACCTAAAATCTCAACTAACCAAATTGTTTCCTTATCCCACTACAATTCCTTCAAAAGCATTACTCCTCACTAAGACCTCCTTACACAAACTTCTCAAGACTTTTCCACAAGTTCTCACCTAACCCTTTACAATACATTATCTTTCCCTTGTTTCTTCAAAATTGCACAAGTCTTAAACACACTCCCACCATGACTTTGGTGTATCTTAAATCACCCTTTTTAATCTCTACACTTCCAAGACAAAGCCTAAGTCATCTTAACACTTATGAACACTCTAATTCCCTTTTCTTTCACCAAATCCACCTTTAACACTTCCTAGTACAACCTAGGTCACCAAACTTCATTTAAACACCTAAACTTCTTGTTTCCTACTCAAATTTTGACATAGCTTTGCTAGCACTTTCTTACACCAAAACACAAGGTTTTTCACCTTTAAACACTCAAGAACATTTATCCACACAAGAATGTTCTTTACACACAACTAAGCCCTAAACTACACTACATCACAATATAGTGCGTAATTTAAATTGCTTGGCACTTATGCCCTTAAATAACATGGCTCTTAGGCCCTTAAATTGCATAAATCTTAAACACTTTATTTCCCACATAATTTTTGCCTTTGACCTGCAAGTACACACATCATCACTATGTCTTTAATAACCTCCTTGAGGATAGTTTTCTAGCTCATTTACCATTGGCTCCTTAGGTAGTTTATTAAGCATTTTAAAGCTCAATTTCCTAAGACACATTAAACCACATTAAGTTAGGTTATTTACCTCTTTTCTTCATGGTTTCTTTTCTTGTTTTCTTGTATTGAAAATCAACAAGGAACTTGATCACTTGTCAAACTTCTATCCATACACACATATAAGGGTAATGAGCTTTAAGGTTCATACTTAAACTCATATATAAACCCTAAATTCACATAAGTGTTTTAAAACACAAAAATGGAAGTTTACCTTGGAATTGGATTAAGTAGCAAGAGAGGACTCCACCTAGTCCTTTGAAGTTTGAAATGAAGCTATGAAAGATCAAAATAAGACACCTTTACATGGTGATTCTCGGCCATATACAAAAATGAGAGGAAATGTTATTTTTCTTTGGATTTCCTTACCTTGAAGCAAAGGAGAATGACAAGGTAGAAAAAGATGAGCTCTTGCTCCTTCAATGGTGATTCCTCTTGGCACCGAAATGGAGCTTTTGAAGATTTGAAAAGACAAAGTTGTAGAGCTTGGTCAAACTAAGAGAATGGTGGTCTTGGAATTAATTTTGTAGCATGGAGCTAGGAGTTACAAGTATTCAAAGATGGAGAATTGTGTTTTGTTGTAGCAAAACCATTTGGAGAAGGGTGGAGAGGATGAAGGTGGTGGGAAACAAGAGGGAAATGAGAAAGTGAGGTGTGAGGTTACTTTTGAAAGATATTTGTACATAAAGCAAATAGTGAACTTATTTATTCTTTCTTCCTCATTTAACTAGCGAAGTGTGGTGAGTCACACTTAAAAAAAACCGGCCCCCTTATCCTCCATAGGATATTCATGGTCTTTGTTGACCATTTAATTGACTTATGTTGACTTAATGCTAAATTAGCACTATTTGAGCACTATTCATAAATTATTGCACATAAATGTGAAATGTTTGATTTCCCATTGATTTAGACTTCCTAATGTGATTCTAAGTATTACACATGTTTATTAAATAGTAATGATGGGCGTTTAGCCACTCAAAACCCATTTCTAAGACAATTTTTCAAAAATGTGCTTTAAGACTCCTTAAAGCACATTTTGTGTTTAAACTTGTTTTCAAGCTTGTTTTTCTTTGGTAATTGGTTTAACATGTCCATTAGCATGTTAATAAAGTCTTGGTAATCCCTTTGGGTCTTAACCAAGGTCATCCCAAGCTTAGAGCACATTTTTGCTCTAATTGCCTTTATGGTACTTTATAGTGTTTTCTATGGTTTAAATTGTTCACTAATGTTTATAAGGCACTTTTTTAACCTTAAACTACCATAGTTTAATATTTAAACAACATAAAAAGGTTTAGGGTATTTCACATATGGTCCTTGACATTTCCAAAACCGGCCCCTGGTTGTCATTCCTATTGACTCGAATTTGAACTATGAAGATCACGATCCACATTTGGTAAGGATTTGGGTAGGCATTCACAAAATTCCGATCAGATTCTTCAACATATAGTCGGCAGTAACTCTTACCAACATAATTGGCTCCTTTGTTGAATGCTCTTATCAGCTCAACCCATTTGCCTCAAAGATGCTCCGGTTTCGAGTTTAGGTAAAAATCAAAGACCCTCTCTATAGATTTTAAGTAGTTAAATCTGAAAATGGTAATAGGGTATGTCGATTCTCATATGAAAACTTGTCAAACTTCTACTTTCATTATGGAAGGATTGACCATTAGGTAGGAGAATGCAAAACTCCAAAATAAAACCCTTAACTCATTGAACGTTGTGGTCCCTGGATTAGAGCAGGGTATGCGATGACATTATCGTTGATAACAAAATATTTTTTCTCTAACAATGGAAATCTGAATGAATATTATATGGAATAACTATTATGGCCACCCAAGCTTCTCTTGCCCCATCCATCAAGCCCTCATGTGTGAATGTAGATTTGTCTCTGGCCACTCTTCCTATTATTACTCCACCTTCCAAGGCTTCAATCTTACCGGAAACAAATTTACCCATTTTGATGCGCACTAAAATCAAATCAGCTCTTATCCCTCAAATCCACTCTCCTAACCATATCTCCCCTAGTGTAAACCAATCCTCAAGACCATTTTTTTTACCTATCCTACCCCGAACTCATACTAATCTCCCCAAACTTAGGTTCTTCTAGTCCAAGAAGCTCCTCTCCCGCATTGGAAAACTCTAAATTCTACCACCAATATGATTGGAAAATTGCCATCTCAAATTTTGAATATGATTTCACCAAAAACCGGTCAGCTCTAAAACTTTAAACCCTAATATCAGTTCCTCCCTAGCCAAATCATTAGAGAAGCTGAATATAAATACTCCCCCACCAAACACCAAATAATTCCACCACTAATCCAAAAAAGGACACCCTTTTTGTGTGAATACTTGGTAAATAAAAAATCCCACCCTCCTCCCCTCTTAGCCCTCACTATGCGAATACCTTCAATAAAGGAAAAGTTTGAATCTCGGGCCTCTTATGAGTATGCCTTCTCTTGTTGTGAAAGATCTAGAGGAGTCCTAGTATTACAAATTTATCCATGACAAGGTAGACCTTGATGAGGATCAAGGCGGCCTACCATAATGACTTGCATATCCCTCAACTGTTGGGGCTTGGGTCGGCCCTATGCAGTAGCTTAAGTCACTGGACTTGTCAGAAAGTTCAAACCTGAGCTTGTTTTCTTGATGGAGACCCATAGATCCAGTCCTTATTGTGGGAAGTGAAGGTCTTGCACTTCTCTGGAAGAAAATTCTACTAGTCACCCTGATCAATTACTCCTCGCATCATATTGTTATTGATGTTACCCTGCTGGGAATGCCAACCTTCCATTTCACACGCTTCTATGGATGGGCTAAATGGAGTCAAAGACAATTTTCATGGAAGTTATTGAAGGTTTTGAGCACTCAAGTTCATGCACCTTGTATTGTGGCAGACAACTTCAACCAGGTACTCTTTCCCTCTAAAGTTATAGGTGGTAAATTAGAGTTGCTCCAAAATAGCCCCTTTTAAATGCATTATTGAGAAATTGTTCCTTAATCATATTGGGTTTTTTTTGTTCTCCCGCCACATTTATAAATTGCCAATCACCCCCGCATCTACAAATGAGTAGACTTGATAGAGTTTTAGCCTCTGATCAAGTTCTTAACCTTTTCCCCTTAATTTCTGTTGAGCACCTCCATAGAGATAAGTCTTATCATAACCCTTTGTTGATTAGATTTCTAGGCTCAAATAGGAAACCTAAGAGATTGTTTTTATTTGAAAATGTTTGGCTACTAGATCCCAAGTGTAGTCAAATCATTCAAGATACTAGGAGAGGGAGCCCATAAGGTATTTTAAGGAAAATGAAAGAATGAAGCAACATAATACATGAGTGGAAAGGATGGTCTATTAAAACAATCAAGTGGAAAAAAGAAGAAGTGAAATAGATCATATTACTAGTGGGCCCCAATCGATTTGGGAGGTTGAAAACAGAAATAGAGTGGTCCTTGATGTTGAACTTCTAATGTATAAAGAAGAATTATGGTGGAAATAACGATCTAGAGATTGTTGGATTAAGGAGGGTGAAATTTTTGGATTGATGAACCAAGATGGAAACATGGTCTGCCAATGGTCTGGAGCTGTTGCTAAAAAAACTTTGAAGCTCTTTTTGGAAAACCCTCATAAAATTCCCCCCCCCCCCACCCCTACCTTTTCCCCATATCTTAAATTAGCCACAATCATATAACTACCCTCTCCCAACCTTACACCCAAGCTGAAATCTCCCAGGCAATCAAAGAACTGGGCTCGAACAAAGCCCCTGGGCCAGATGGATTCAACAGAAACTTCTGTAAGAATTTCTGGAACATAGTTGGGCATGATGTTACTGATCTGGTTCTCCAGGTTCTTCAGGGCCAGCCTCTTTCTCATTTAAATGACTACCTGGTTGCTCTTATGCCTAAGATTCATGAAGTTGTAAACCTCTTAGATTTCAAACCAATTGCCCTTTGTAACTTTGTGTATAAGGTTATCACCAAAGTTCTGGCCAACTGTTTGAAACCCATCCCGCCTCATATACTCTCCCCAAATCAGGTAGGTTTTGTCAAAGTTATACTCTTGACTGACAATGTCATCTTGGCAGGAGAAATCATCACCTTTTCTCCAGGAGCCAAGCCAAGAAAAGGACTTTTTTCTCTTAAGGTGGACCTTATCAAAGCCTATGACAGACTTTAGCGGGACTTTATAGATAAAATTATCACCAGTATGAACTTCCCTGATCAGTGGAAGATTCCTATCAAGAATTTTATTACTTATGTACAAGGTTTTGTTATAATCAATGGCTCGCCTACAACGACCTTTAAGCAATTTGGGGGTTGAGGCAAGGAGATTCCTTGTCCCCTTTCCTTTTTATCGTTGCCCAAGAATCTCTCTTGTTTGGTCTCAATCTTGCAATACTCCGGGAGGGATATAAAGGTATCAAAATTAAGAAAGTCACCCCTCCAATCTCTCATCTTGCTTTAGCAGATGATATTATTTTTTATGGAACAACCGATGGTGTATGCCCCGGCCTTGATGTCCACCTTTGGTCATGTTAGTAATAAAAAAAATATGAGTTAGTGTTTAGTAAGAAAGTCCCAACTCCCACCAGGAATTATATCTCTGCTACTTTCGAAGTCCTTGAAACCCTTGATTTCTCAAGATATTTAGGTCTTCCCTTCAAGATTGGCAGAAACAAAAAGGAGATCTTTAATTACCTGATCACTACTCTACAAAAAACAAAAGAATCCACAGCTGGGCTAGGCCCATGTCTCAAGCATCCAGGTCTATCCTGGTGAATAGTGTGCTCTAGTCTGTCGCAAAATTTACTTATCTCTATTCCAATTGCTTGTTGTCATCACCAATCAATAGGATTCTCTCACATCAAATTCTGGTGGGCAGGTAATAGCAGGAAGAAAGCAATGCACTGGTCAAAGTGGAAGGATGTGTGTACTCCCCACTCTTTTTAGGGGGTTTGGGTTTCTTATCCTCAAAGAAGTTTAATCTTGCCCTACTAGACAAACAAGGTTGGTTTATTCTTACCAAACCAAACTCTTTGGTTTTTAGAGCTCTTCAAGCTATTTATTTCCCTAGTAAGAATATTTTAGATGCCACACTCTCATCAAAAGACAGTCCTATTTGGAAATCGATCATGTATAAAGGTGATTCAAAACAATACTTGTATTAGTGTGGGGGTGGGAACCTCTATAAACCCTTAGCTATATCCTTGGGTAAATAGAAGATCTAATCCCAAATCTACCACCATCTGCCCTCCAAATTCCGATCTTAATGACATTAACCAACTGTTTGATTACATCACTCACTCTCGGAATCACCAGAAGCTGCTTTAGTTCTTTAATAGTGATGATATCCATACTATTCTCAACACCCCAATCAATTGGGGGCAACCTGATCATTGGTGGTGGATCCTTAAGAAATGTATGTTCTCTATCAAATCAGGTTATTCTCACCTAATGATGAAGAACTCTGTCACTCATGTTGCTCCTTCGACTAATTATCTGGGAGACATCTTTAAAAAGCTAGATTTGAAGGCTTCTCCTCCCAGACGTAAGCTACTTTTCTGGAAATTTCTCAAAGGTATCCTCCCATGTATGGTCAATTTGGTCAAAAAAATTGGTGGATCTTCATTCTGCTCCTTCTGTGGGAAAGTTGAAACAAAATTTCATCTCCTATTTGACTGCTGGACAATGTGAACTTTTGGATTGATTGTATTGACTTATCATCTCTGCCTAGAAATAATGAGGGGGCTATTCAAGACTGGTTTTTTAAACGGTACAAAAGTTGGTCTAAAGAGAATTTCTCTAAGATTATAAATCTTATGTAGGCTCTTTACGATGCAAAAAACAAAACGAAGCAAAATAGTGATTTGGTCATCAATAAATATGATAGAGGCAAACATCATCATTACTAGAAATTATCTCAAAGCGTGTGGGGAAGATAATTCCATCAGATATATTCCTCCAGGTTCTATGCTTGATTCAGCAATCTCTCTAAGTTGTTATGTTTAAGGAAAATATGGACAATCTCTCTTTATTGTTGGAACTATTTCAAACTCCATTGCTGATATTTTACTAGCTTACAACAAAAAGATTTTATTTAATGACGATATCAATAATGCGAAAGCAGTGGCTATAGAATTTGGGTGCAATTGGGCAAGGGAGACTGAATTCTCCAGAATCAATATCTTCATCAATGATTACACTCTGCTGAAAGAAACAACAACTCTTCTCTGAAATGGGATGATGAATCCATCTATTAGTTGTAATTTGAAAGACCTTCTCCTAAGTTTTTTTTGCTTGTATTTGCCTCCCTTGTAATGATATTATATTACTATTAACTTTGTTGCTTTCCTCACTTATAAACTTTATAACAACACTAATGATTGGATGATTTGGAGTACAATGAATGCTTCATTCTCCATTTGTAGAGCTAGTGTGTTGGCAACTTCTAGTTTCAAATCTACTATTTGTAATACTGGCTCCAACCCTAGTATTTATATATTTCAAGTGCTATCTTGAAAAAAATGACAAGTTCCATATTTATAACTGATAACTATTTATAATAAGTGTATGCCCCCCAAATCGGATATTTTCTCTTATACGGTGAGAGTTTGAGTGTTCTCCCTTTCCTTTTCTTGTTTATATAGCATTCTCGACTCTTCGACTTCCAGTTTTTCATCTTTTGGTCTTTTGCTTATACATTTGGGTAACCTTCGACATCCTGCCTCTCATGTAGTGTGGCTTTTGCTTCCAGTCTGGATTATCTCCAAGCAAAACTCTAGAGGATCTTCTAGGTATCTTTGTAACATGATTGTGCTTTTTCTACTCTACGACAACGAATCGTCAAACTGGATTTATAAAGAGGGTTTAGTTTTAAGTCTTACAGTCCTCGTCCTCTTTCTTTTTGCTTTGGCTTTGTTTTACCTTTCCTTTGTTCCAAACACAAGCGGTTATGGTTTTGTGGTTTTTCTCCCCTTTTATCATGACCCAACGTAATAGCTCTCTCGAGGCTCTTATTATGAAGTGTGAGATGTTGTCTTTCACCACTAAGGAGACCATGTATATACCTTTAGATGATTATCGTTCGGAGCCTGAAGAGATCAACATTAAGCTATGCTTCCTAACTAGGTAAACATTTTTCCTCCAAGTCGGCTAATAATGAAATTGTTCAACTTACTATAGGGAAGGTTTAAAATGTTGATGGCCGATTGAAGGTTAAAAAGGTAGGCAGAGGTTTGTTTTATTTCTAGTTCGCGAGACCATGTTTTCCGGGGGGGTCCATTATAGGTCCGAGTCCATGGAATCCCCTTCCTATTTTATAAAACAGAAATAGCTCGTAGATTTGGTAACAATATTGGCAAATATCTGGATTTTGATGAAACATGGGCCTATAAATCAAGCGACTTCCCCCGCGAGGGTCTCGGTCAATGTCTTGGAGCCTCTTCGATGATGCCTTTATGTTTGCATGGCGGAAATCTCTTATAAGTTTTGGCTCACCTATGAAGAGCTTCATGTGTTCTGTTTTAAGTGTGGGCGGTTCACTAATGGATCTCGGGAATGTCGTCAAAGCAAGGTTGAGGGAGAAGTTGAGTACCAGTACAACCCTTGGTTAAAGACTGTGTTTGCTAGTCCTGGTTGGGTGATTCGGGATCAAATAGCTTGGAGATGGTAGGCTCAAGAGTTGAACTAAAGAAAAGTGGCAAGGAGAAGACAGATATCGCTCATACTCTTTGATGGGTTCCATTTCCGTATCTCAAGATCTGATTTGGACTACTCCTCAAGGTCGCCTACAATAGTGTTTTGTTATAGAAAGGATTGTCAGTATTGGAGGGAAGCCATGGTAGTCCTTTTATCCGGAGTTTTTTCTGGCACCTTCTCTCCTTTTTTGATTTTGTCTATTCTATATGGATAATAGGGAAGTTTTGGTTCTTACTGGTTGGTCTCATGGTCCCCCTAAGCTTTTTAGATCTTCTGATCATGGTTATTACGATTGTGTTATAACCACGTGCAATGGTAGGATGATGATTACTTGGCAATTAGATTATGAATATATGAGTATATGATGTACTACGTCTAGTTGGCTATAGTTTCGCACATGTTTAAAGATGTTGCTTCCATTACTGGATTCTTAGTTCCGCAACAAATTGTTGAAGTTTTTAGGCATCAGTCGTTGCAATACTAGCGACCTCTTCAACTGCACTTGATGTCTAACTCTTAAGAGCTATTTTCCTGCACTTATTCTTGCAAAGGAATTTGTGCTCTTGTTTTTTTTTTGAAAAACTAAGTATTGCGCTTCATATTTCATTTAACGAAAAAGTACACCAATCGTTTCGGGAACATTTCCCACAAAACAAAACTCATTACCCCATCGACTCCCTCATTTTGCCAACAGGTGAGCTTTCGCATTAAGCTTTCTACGAACATGGTACCAGCTTACTTTATAAAAAAAACCCGAGATCCACACTCTATATCTTCCAAGATTTTTTCAAACAGTCCGACATAATGGAAAACTCCTTCAACCCTAATCTCTTTGTAAGCTTCAAACCCTCAATGACAGCCTTCACCTCGACGACCATTGGGGAGCACAAAGATCGATCTCCAACAAAACAATTCCTAAATTTTTTAATTGACCAACCCACTACATTACTATTTCAGCAAAACGATAGGTACACTGCCTAGGTGGTAGAGATATAGTAACATATATCTTTACTGCTACAAGTTTTTGGCGCCGTTGCCATCCTTATGAGATAAATTTTACAATTTTAATGTTTTTTCCTGCATTTAACACATAGATATGTATTAGTTCAATGAGTACAAACCATAGGAAAAAGCATACGATAAGTGTGAAATATGATATGAATTGTTGCGAATATAGGAAGAATTAAAGCCCTAAAAGTATATAATTTCACACTTATCAAACTTCCTCATACTTAACTTGTGTTTGTCCTCAAGCAACTAAAGAATAAAACTATCTCTGAGGCCGTAGTGCCGTACCTCAAGATCAAACAGATGCAGACAGAATGTGATCAAAGTGACAATCAAAAGAATATTTCTGCTCCCGACTGTAGGTTTTTCTGCATGCAGATGGCCGTAACCCCAAAATTACCATCAGCAGACATTCCCCCATCCACCCAGATCAATATACCTCATAATCGCCCGTCGAATCACCACTGTCGGCACACATAGAACCGGACCACGACATCAGTTGTTGCCAGAAAAGCATCCGCTTGATCCAACCCCCACTCGATTGAAGCCATGCCACCATTTTGGAATTGACACTTCACAAACCAGCCTCTTCACATCAGGGTAATCATCTATTTTACCTTCTCTTGGTTTTCCTCCAACACGAATTAAAAAAACTAGTAAAAAATGCAGTTTCAGTGTAATTCTTGATAGGGAGGCCAAAATCGCCATTTCCACTGATTTCTCAGAACCGGACAGAACACCAGAGCATGCGAGATGCTTTCCAACTTCCCACAAAAGGTACATCTATCATCATAGTTTTTGCACTGCTTAGCAATAAAAGCTCTACATGGCACGATTATGTGAATAGTCTTCCATGCGAATACCTTAACAGGGACCAGCTTCATTTTTTCGATTCTGCTTAAAAATTTTGATGTGTGACTATCATATGAACATTATGGTTTTACAAAATTTGTAACTACATGGCAAGATGGTATGAAGATTTCACCGAAAACTTTTCACTCTTTGTCCTCCCCCAAATCCACTTATCTTTACCACCCACTTGATTTAACGGGATACTCAAAATGTCACTAGCATCCTCTTCTGAAAACCACTCCTCAACTTTTTCTACATTCCACTTCCTTTCTCTTTGATCAATAAGCATCGACATAGTTGCCTCGTCATGAACCTCTTAAGGAACCTTCCAACACCAAGGTCTGCCTCATAGCTTCCTTGATAACCACTTTTCCCCAGCTTTGTATCGAGCCCATCTCCAATATGCCTGAGACTCCCCACCTTTACTAGTTTCGTAACCCCCACCATGGATCTCCAAATTAGGTTGGGATGATAGCCCAAACCAGCCTCAAGAATCGGCCCATCTTTGCAATATTTTGCCCTAATCATCCTTGAAACCAGCAGAGAAGGGTTCTCAATCATTCTCCAGAGCTGTCTGGCTAATAGTGCATTATTGAAAAGAGGGATTATTGATCTAAATCCCAATCTATCTTGAGTCCTCCTAAGGCAAACCTTTTCTCACCTCAGTCATGAGAAAGAATTATCCCTTAGTGACCTTTTCCACCAAAATTACTGATCAGCGACTGAATTTCTTGGGTGAAATTCTTAGGGAGCTTTAGTATGCTCATCACATAGCTAGGGATAACTTGAAGGATACTCTTAATCAGCACGATTCTACCCACCTGAGAAATAATCCTTTACCAAACCTGCACCCTCTTTTGAATCTTGTCTTTAATGAATCTCAGAATCTCCTTTTTATTTCCCCTATCTTAGTTGGAAGCCCCAGGTAAGTTCCCATCTCTTTCGCCTCCCTTACACCCATGATTTCACCAATCCCATCCATGTCTCTCACAAAAACACCCCTCGAGAAGACCAACGTAGATTTTTGCTCATTCATACTCTGTCTTGAAGCCTCCATAAAATCCGTGAGTAGGTCTTTTAGAACCCTTGCATTTTCCTTGTTGGCTTCCCCATAGATTATACAATCATCAACAAAACAAAGACAACACAATTATGAGGCATCTGAAGTTACCTTTACCCCTCTATAAAGACTCACCTGGATAGCAACTTGTACTAGAAATTAAGGTCTTCATCACCATAAAAAACAAGTAAGGTGACAGAGGGTCACCCTGTTTAAATCCCCTTTTCGGACTGAAACATCGACCAGAGTACCCATTTACCATAACCGACATTGTCACCGTTGACACACATTTCTTCACCGCCTCTAGCCATCTTCCTTGAAACCCCATCTTTTCCATCACAACAAATAGAAAACACCATTCCACCATATCATAAGCTTTATCCATATCTATTTTAATTGCAAATCTCCCTTTCCTTCTTGATTTGGATTTGTCCATTGAGTGCACCACTTCATGTGCCATGATATATTATCATAAATTAATCTACCCAGCACAAATGCTGTATGCTCTAGGGAAATAATCTCCCTCATTAAGCTCTTTACCCTATTCACCAGAACTTTTGATGCCGCCTTGTATATCGTGTTACACAAAGAATGAGCCGGTAATCCCTTATAGTCCTAGCATCCTTCTTTTAGGGATAAGGACAATATGGGAGTGGTTCTTGAGATTCCGGACCTCTTGTTTTCGGAATGGTGTTTCTTCACCGCCTTCATTCAACATCTGCAGCACAATATATATAAAATCATTCTCAATAATAGGCCAATAAGAATGCAGGAATTTACCATTAAGTCCATCGTGCTCTTGTTGGATGTATGCTGCAATGATAAAAGTCTTTTCCTTTGATATCGACCTTATAGGCTTAGATGGTCTAGAAACCGTTTTATTTAAGTTAGTTTTTTCATGTTCATTTTGTGCTGCCTTCGTGTGTACTCTCTAATGTTTTTCCGTAATTATAAAACAGTTTAGTTGAACAAACATATTTATATAGCTGATACAATAATTTAATATGAAGAGTAATTTCATAATTGTTTAATAGTAATTTCATACTAATTGAGTACAAATGTGCATATTACAATAATTAAAAAGATTACATAAACGAAAATCTTATTTTTCCGACTGCCCGTGCGCGTACCTCCATAGTAGAGATTGGGTCGCTTCCTCGAAGAAGAAACGCTTACAACCTTCAAACTAGGAGCGCATCTTCTCTATCAGCAGTTCTGATCCAACTTCTTAACATAGACGATATCTGTAAACATTCAGCAATGATGGTTGGAAAGAAGCTTTTCAAGACGAAGCTATGTCTGCTCTACGAGAGGGGTCGCTGTGGGCGCCAGTCTTGCTCCTTTGCTCACGGAGAAGCCGAGCTTCGTCGTCATACTGGCTCGTTTTACGGTAATTATAGTGGATTCGGAAGTGAATGTTTCATTCATTAAAAATCGGAAAAACAGAAGAGGCAGCGTTCTCTACAGCGATTTATTTACGAACCAAACAGGCATTATGTTTTCTTTGTTTCAGAAATGCGTCTAGTTGCGTCTTTCGCATGCGGTTGTGTTTCTGACATGATGGATTTCAATAACAAGTATCACGGACTTCTTGTGGTGCACTGGAACTGTCAATTTTGTGATTGAGTATGGCGACCTTCAAGAAATTTCGTAGTAGTCGAGTTAGTCTGCTGAAATGGTTAATGACTTGTATCATCGTATTATCGGGACCTACAACCCCTTAATTCAAGCCTTGAACTCATAATTTGTTTTTGCGTGGACTCATATTAGGTCTCGTTGCCTGTTTATATTACTCAAGTCTTCGTGGTAGGTTGGCTGTCGATTCATTATCATTGTGGAGAGCACTGATATTTAAGTTGGATACTTCTCTTGGAAAATGACAGTCATTCCAATATAACTTTAAAATTCAGTCTGCGGCTCTAATACTTCTTTGAAATCTACCTATGATCCAGCGTTATAATTCAAGTGGAAGTGTTATTAGTCATTATTTCTCTATGACTTCTCTGGATGGCCAGGCAGTTTATTTGTAAATGTTGAAGGTTCTCTGTATTCTTCAGTATGTTCCTTTGCCCGCTGATACTATGTGATAAGGACTAAGAACAACAATGTGAATATGGGAGGAGATAATTATTTAAACATTGTGATGTATGATGTGAATGGTGAATAGACAGAGTACATGATGGGAAAGGATGACAAGAGAAGATTGCAATTCAAATTGAGTTAAGATATCGTTAATATGTCAAGAAAATACTCATGTGATAGCGGTACCGGGTGCCAGTATGCTTTTATATCAATAGTCCTTTGTGTAGTAGTAGATGTCTCCTGAGTTAAAAATAATTATATCTGTCATGGGTCTATGAGTTTCTGATTTCTTCTAATCTATGTGGTTACTCATTCTCAGGTTGTTGCTTAATTAATGGATTACATTTGGAAGTGATATCTTGCAAAATTTCTTTTATCACTTTGTACCTGTATTCATGATACATCTCCCTATGTCTTATCTAATGGTCTTGGGAATATTCAATCTCAGTTGGGATAAAACTGGTATTTAGCTCCTCTAATTAATGGACCAGCTTGCAGCAGCCGCTGAAGTTTCATGTCTCTCTAGACATGCTTTTATACCTGCTATCTCAAGAATATCATCTCAAACAAGCGGGAACAGTGTTGGATGTTGGAGTGAAACGATTGAACCCATGGTTTTTTGTGCCTTCATTCTGCAGAGAGTATGTCAGAATGTTATACATTCTCATGGGAAACGATACTCTGGCTCTCATCCGCTTATTCCACTATGGGTTAACTATTCACTTCTCTCAACAGAGTATTCTTAATTGGGGTTCTGTTCTTGTACACAACATCTGCTCACTATAAGTGAAATTCTGAAGCTCTCTCTAATCTCCCTCTGAGATTAGAGTTGTTTGCTATCAAATCACGGGAGACCACATTTTTATGACTGGTGGGGGTCCTATTCAGTGGCGGACTATAAGCTATATGTATGATGTGGTGGAAGAAGTCCTACATATTGAATAAGTGTTCTATATATATCATTTGGCACCTCGAGGGCATCAGTGTCATTCCAAGTTATTTTATATCTTGATGCTCCTGGAGACAACTTCGTGTATTCTTGATGAAATACTTGTGGTACATCAGTGGCTTTCTCGACGATAATAGGCGCAAATTCTGGTCAATAACTATGTCTGTTCTGTTTTTCCTGGTGATTATATTGTGATCTCATTGGAATTTCTGGGGAATTATATATATTCATTTTAAGTGTTTCTGCTGCTTTTTCTGAGGGTAAGGTATAAGCTCAATATTGGCACTTTGCTGCAGTCTGTGGACTTTGTCAAAAAAATTACATTGAGAACTTATCCGGCTGAAAGCTTTGTCTTTCATAATTGCAGCTAGGAGGGATAATCGAGAAAGTGAACTGAGGGGCAAGTTTGACAGGAGGCACTCTACACTGCATAGATATTCCCCAGTACCAGATACAAGAGCTGGGCAGTTTCTTCATGGTTAGATTCTTCTACCTTTATCTTTGCTTCTTTTTATCTTTGATGTGCCTGGTTGATGTATGTCCTCAATGTCTAGTTCATTTTATTTGGTATTAATCTACAAAAACTGTCAACATTCTATGCAGTTCTTCCTATTTCTGCATCAATCCTTACATCTCCCTTCCTGTGTTTAGTCTTTTTGGTTGTTATGATTTCTTGGTTTCTTATTTTTTCTGTAGAATATGTACATTATACGTCTTGTGACTTCATGTCTCTGTCTGACACTTGAATATCGTTCACTCTTTTGTCTGTTCTACAGCACGCAGTCCTCTCAGGTCCTTTGAGCGAAGGAGGTAAAAGCACATCAAGTAAAAGCCTGACTTCTCTTTATTTCCTTTAAGACCATGACTTGCTTGGTCTGAAGTTGGGGGTTGATCTTATATAGAAGAGGATGCTCATTTCCTGCATTGGTGCTGTTCGGCGAATTCACTAATGATTTATTAAAAAAAGAGGGCAGCTATATCTTAGCAGGGAAAATTTGACCAATTGCATATAACAGTTATATAGAGGGCCAGGTGTCCTTTGCTTTGAATGATCTTGTGCTGTGTGTGACCCGTTTGTTTCAATATCATCTGGCAATAACTGGTTCAGCTTCTGTACTCTTGTTTTCCCAAGCAAATGACAATTGTGTTACAAAACAGCAGTTCTTTGCATACTCAGCTTTTGTAATTTACTATGTACTTGATGGATTACTAGTACTTGTGGTAGGCTGATTAATATATACAATATAGGAAGAAGCACCATGTTGACGCTCAAAGTGATTTGTCTGAAAATTTGAGAGTTTCAAATGCGAAGGAAGGTGACAAAAAAGATGGAAGAATCATCCCATATCCCAGTAACTTTGAGGAGCGTTCGAACATGTCATTCCTCTCCTCTGTTCCCCGTCACAAACTTCTGAAAAACTGAAACAAAAACAATGTTGCAAGTTAAGAAGGAAGTGTCAAACGTATAGTGATAGAGCAATATTGCGTATTTTGTTACTTGAGATTGATGTTAATCTATTAGCTGCTTTTCACTTTAACAATTCTTATGATTTTCTGTTTCATGTTTTATTCAGTTAAAGCACATCCAACTTGATATTGACCAGCTAGTTGACTACAAATCTAAGCTCCAGGTTGGTTTCAGTTCCACTCTTGGTTTGTGCTTTGGATGTCTGCTGCTGTGGTGCTCACTGAAAGTCCAATCTGTTGTAATGTGCATGCAAGTTTGTTAGGCGGAAGGTCGATATTTAGAAAAAATGGGTTGTCACTCTTGAAATGATTTGGCAGAGTTAGGGACTAGGCTCTCCAGCTTTTACAAGTAAAGGTTTGTGTTTTACATAAGGACTTTTATCGATGAAGTATATGAAATGTCAAAAGGAGAATGGTTGTCTAACCAACTCTGAAGGAGAGGTTTCCCTATGCAAGTTGTCCTTGCTTTGCAAAGTGCGAAAGCACACTATTCGTATTCTTAGCTTGAGACTTGGATAGATGGGAGTTGGCCTCTTTACATCTCATCTAACACTGGACTTGCACAGCACATTTGGCTAGTTGAATAAAATGCATATCTTGGTTTGGATAGACATACTAACTGCCTTGTTGATGAACCAGTGGTAGCAATGCTATCTAATTATTAGTAATTGTATTTTGTGCCTGAAGTTATCATTAATATCAGTGCTTCAAAATTTCTGATTTTTGTTAGACAACTTGGCTCAAGTTCCAACTCATAAATTTATCATTCTTCAATGTTCTCTGGAAGAATAGACAATAGTAAGGGTGGAAGGAGATGTAGGTTGGTTCTGTTTCTGTTATTAGAATACTTAGGAGTGAAATCAGGGAGCACAAGTACTGTGAAGGAACATCTACACAATTGAATACTCAAGGGATTGATGACATGAATAGTAGGAAAAATTATACAACAGTAGACACAAGACAGAATGGTACAACAACTTCAAAGCCTTATTCTCAAAACAATTGGAGTCCACTAACTTGAATCAATATATAAATATTTGGATAGATATTGGCAACCACCATAATAATATAAACATTCCAGATTGTACATAAGATTTTTCAAACCTAGAGAATGATCAAGATTTCATGAATTTGACCTACAAATGTTAGTTTGATGAACCTTGCTCAAACAAAAAAATACAAACATAAAGTGCACCCAAAACCATTAACCCATCTGAATCATTTCAAAACAGAAGAAAACGAAACCCCCTACTGAAGTCTAAAAACCTTTACAAGATCTGATGCAATTCGAGGACATCAACCTCCCAACCTCAACGTGAGGTGACTTTATTATTCAATTCTCCCCGTAACTACTATTACTTCACTCGTTCCTTAAGTACCCCCAGATACAGCTCACGTAATAACAAACTATAACAGAATGCACATAACCTGCTAACTAACCCTTACAGCAAAATGACAGCTAGGACTTAGGGGTACAATTACTACAATTACAACTTAACCATTACGAACGTAAACCTGCCCAAATCTCCCCTTGTTATTAATACCGGGAGTGCTAACATCACCCCCCCTCCTGGACTAACACCTTGCCCTCAAGGTGTAAACCAGGAAACTGCTCTTTTAAACAGAAACCAGCTCCCAGGAAGCATCAATATCAGGGGATTCAGTCCAGCGAATCAAGGCTTCCGGTTCCCCATTCTCAAGCTGTCTGTACTTCAGCTGGTTGTACTTGCAACTCCAACTCACTAGTTAGACCAGCAGGAAGCTGAGGAGAACTGTGGGTAGAAGGAGGTAAGGCTTTACGAAGTTGAGAGGCATGAACAGTAGGGTTTATTATAGCATTAGGAGGCAATAACAGCCGATAAGCCACTGCACCTACCCGTGCTTCAATCTCAAAAGGCCATAATAACGGGGACTCAGTTTTGCATTCCTCTTCTTGGTAAGGGATCTATATTTATAAGGGTGAATCCTCAGAAAAACCCAATCTCCTACCGCAAACAGGCCGTCGGTGAGAATCAGCCTGTTTTTTCATCCTTTGTTATGCTTTCAGCAGATTGGCTTTCAGTTCATCCAGCAAATATCTCTCTCTGAAAGCTGAACATCAACTTCATTAATCAAAGGGCCCAAAGGACTGTCTCTTAAAAGAACAGGAGGGTCCCGTCCATAAACTGCCCGAAAGGGAGTAGTCCCCAAACTTTGCTGAAACGTGGTGTTAAACCAGTATTCAGCCCAAGGTAAAGCTTGCCGCCACAGCTTAGGCTTTTGGTAAGAAAAACACCGCAAGTAATCCTCAAGGCATCTATTAACAACTTCAGTCTGACCATCGGATTGTGGATGGTAGGCAAAACTTAAGCAAAGTTTCGTTCCAGCCAGACGAAACAATTCTTTCCAAAAATGGCTCAGAAAAACAGGATCCTGATCAGAGACGATAGACTTAGGAAATCCATGTAATCTTTCCACTTCTTTAGCAAAAACTGCTGCAACATCTTTAGCTGAATAGGGGTGACTTAATGGCAGAAAATGAACAAACTTGGAAAACTGATCCACCACCACCAAAACGGTATCCACATTTCTGATTCTGGGCAGCGCAGTCACAAAGTTCATAGATATATCTTCCCAAATTCTATCCGGAACTGGTAAGGGCTGTAACGGTCCCGCAGGGGATAAAGCACTGTACTTAACTCTTTGACATGTATCGCAAGCTGCCACAAACTGCTTAATGCAGGAACACATTCCTGGCCAAAACACCACCGCTGCTATCTTCTTGAATGTTCTAAGATAGCCTGAATGGCCACCGGTAGGGTACTCATGACACTCTTTCAGAATTAATGGCAACAACTGAGAGGAACTTGACAGAACAAGTTTATCTTTATAGAATAGGTGTCCGTGCTTCAATCAGTAACCAGGATTGCTGTCAGCTGAAACAAGCAAATCTTGAACAATTTTCCTCAAGGCAGGGTCTTTTTCAGTCTCTTCGTCAACTCCCTTCCATCCTTCAAACAGAACAATGGACATAGGGTACAAAGAAGAGCTGCCTTCAACAGCCGCTGCATTTTCCTTTCCAGGTCTGTAGCATATCTCAATATCCAACCCCATAAGCTTAGTCACCCATTTATACTGATCCTCAGACATCAGCCTCTGTTCCACAGATATTTCAGACTCTTTTGATCAGTGCAAATACAAAAATGTCTACCCAGCAGGTAATGCCTCCATTTCTGTATCGCGAAAACAACTGCCTTCAGCTCCTTTTCGTACACTGATTTAGCTTGAGCTCGAAGGGGAAAAGGTTGGCTCAAGTAGGCAATTGGCCGAGCATGTTGCATAAGAACAACTGAACAACACCAATTCCTTTACCGGACACATTTGTTTCTACTTCAAACTGAGTGTTGAAATCTGGAGAGGCCAAAACGGGGACTGATGATAAGGCCAATTTAAGCTGGTCAAAGGCGATCTGGGTGGAATCATCCCAAGTAAAAGCATCCTTATTTAGAAATGCAGTCAGCGGTGCAGCAATAATACCATAGTGCTTAACAAAGCGCCTATAGTATCTAGTAAGGCCCAAAAAGGCTCGTAACTCCTTAACAGAGCGAGGGACAGGCCATGGCAACATACTTTTTTCTTTTTCTGGATCAACTTCCACACCGTCACCAGAAATAAAATGGCCCAGATAATCTATCTTCGTTTTCAGAAAGCTGCACTTCTTCAAATTAACCCGCAGTTGATGGGATGACAGAATCGCAAGCACCTCCCTCAATGCTCAAGATGGTCCAGTACATTCTTGCTGTATACAAGAACGTCGTCAAAGAAAACCAGAACTAACTGACGCAAGAGAGGCTTGAAAATGCGGTTCATCAAGGACTTAAACAAAGGTGGAGCGTTTTGAGGCCAAAAGGCATAACTAGGAACTCATAATGCCCTTCACGAGTCCTAAAGGCAGTCTTAGGGATATCTTCATCTCTGACCCGAATCTGGTGATAACCCGATTTTAAATCCAATTTAGAAAATACTCATGCTCCGAACAACTCATCTAATAATTCGTCAATGGTTGGCAGAGGGAACTTATCAGGAATGGTTATATCGTTCAAGGCACGGTAATCCACACAAAACCTCCAATCACCAGCTTTATTCTTCACCAACACCACCGAGCTAGAAAAAGGCTGTTGCTAGGCTGAATAAACCCCGCAGACTGCAGTTCTTGAATGATTTTTTCTCTCTGATTTTTCTGATAATGAGGATAGCGGTATGGTTTGATGTTAGGAGGGACAGAATTAGGTTTAAGGGGAATGTGGTGGTCATGGAAGCGTTTTGGAGGTAAGGTTTCAAGGGGTAGGAATACATCAGGGTACGCATCCAACACCGCTGCAGTTCTTGATTATACAAACTGGAATTTTCATCACCCAAAACTCAAAACCGCTGTTGACTGTTCAAGTAGCACAGCCTCCCAACCCCTCCATCATTCAGAGCCTTCATAGTAGACTTAACCCCACTCTCAGCAATCGAGTAGGTAGGGTCTCCAACCAACTGCACTTCCACGCCATTCCACTTAAAATGAATCAACCATTTGCTCCAATTAGTGCGGGTGTCACCCAAAGAAGCCAACCAGCTGAGTCCTAAACTCATGTCCTCTCCAGCCAGCTCAAAGGGTAAGCAGTCTACCACAAACTCTACTCCCTGTAAACTCAACTGCAACGATCTACAAATTCCAAGCTTAGGAATTGTTTCGCCATTCCCAATTGTTACTCCAAAACTAACAAATCTGTCCACTACCAACTGCAATGATTCAACTAGTCTCTCACTAATGAAATTATGGGAGACACCACTGTCAACTAGGATGAGAATAGATTTACCTGACAGTTCCCCCAACAATTTCATGGTTTTCTGGGAGGGAAAGCCCACATATGACCATTGAAAAAGCTCAACTTTCAGTTCTTCACTTGTGTCACGATTATCCTTTGATAGAGGACTGATTTCGAATGCGGTTTCTGTTCCATCGTCACCATCAGTCAAGAGGAGTTGCTACCCGACAATCTTGCAACGGTGGGCAGCATTCCACTTGTCGCCTCATGGAAAACATAAACCCTGAGATCGTCTGCGCTGCATCTCTGCCTCTGAAATTCGTTTAAAACGATTTGGAACAGAAGAAGTGGAGCTGGATACTGTAGACGCTTGAGGGGATAAATTAGGGATTCCAACTTCCCGAATTTGGTCCACACGCGGAGCGGATGCCGTTGACCACGATGGCTTCTTAGAGGCGAAGTACTTCCCCAACTAATCTCTACTCGCCCCCTCTAGAATTTCCGAAGTTGTTCCTCTCCTCAATCTTTTTCGCTGCCTGCATTAGGCTTTCAAGACCGGTAATCTCCAACAAAACCAGAATCCTCTTAATCTCCTCCTTCAATCCACTCCTGAAGATTCCTTTGAGGATCGCATCGGGAACGTCTGCTAAATGTGTAGAATAGAATTCGAAATGTCTTCGAAACTCTTCTACTCCTGATTCTTGACGAAGACTGCACAATACGTCCAAGTGATCTCCTTCCGTCGAAGTGCTGAATTGATTGATGAGGATTTCTTGAAATTCCTTCCTAGAAGGCAGCCTGATGTAATTTCTGTACCACTCAAACCAATGGAGAGCTGCGCCTTCCATGTAAATCTCAGCTGATTGCACTTTTCATCGTCTCCTATTCCACAAAGCACAAAGTAGCGTTCTGCTTTGCACAACCATTCGCGTGGATCTTCTCCAAAGAATACTGACAACTCTAATTTCCTGGTTTTGAATTCCCAATGGCTACTCCTCCACACCCGAGAATCGAGACCTTTGCGAGCTCCCTGCGATTGACTCGCTCCTTTTTGCGGTGATCGCCTCAACAAGGCTTGTAGATCCTTCTGCATCTGGATTACTGCGGCAGAAAGGCTATCAACCTTTCCATCCATGTCTCTTTGTGACTGGACTACAGCAGCAGAAAGATTGTCAACCTTCCCGTTGATATCTTCCAACCTTCCCTTAATCACCGATTGTTCTTTCTCGAGAAACTCCATCGATGTCTCCTTCCCGCTCCTAGTTGAAACCATGGACCACACCTCCCACGGCCGGGAAAGAAGCGCGCTCTGATACCAAAATGATGCAATTTGAGGAGATCAACCTCCCAACCTCAACGTGAGGTGACTTTATTATTCAATTCTCTCCGTAACTACTATTACTTCACTCGTTCCTTAAGTACCCCCCAGATACAGCTCAAGTAATAACAACTATAACAGAATGCACATAACCTGCTAACCCTTACAGCAAAACGATAGCTAGGACTTAGGGGTACAATTACAACTTAACCCCTACGAACATAAACCTGCCCAAATCTCCCCCTGTTATTAATATCTGGAGTCCTAACAAGATCACCCCCTAAAATACTGATTTATCTGATTTCCTTCATAACAGTTGCCCAATCCCATGAGATCCCCCACAAATCTCACTAGCATGAATGGGGAATTCTGAATCAGTAAATGAGGTTGGGTAAAGCCATCACATTTTGAAAATAAATGGGGTTAGGAGAAGGAGTAATGGAGGAAATGGGGTTAAAACAGGATGAAACAATGTTTAAGGGCGAGTAGTGAAAATACCAAGAAGTTAGAACTAATGAAAATGACATTTTGAAAATAGCAAAGGGTACAAGAAGTAATATCACACATAATATCACACAATCCATCACTTTAATACTTCATCTTCATTCCGCCCTCTCTAAAAACCTTCTCTTATCTATCCCGAGTAGCCTCATGTCCTTTTTTACCACTCTAGCCCATATTTGTCTGGGTCTTCCTCTTCCTTTTCTTCTCCCCACACTTAATACGTCTAATTATTATGCCTTCCTCGATCTCTTATTCACATGTCCGAACCTCTGAAATCTTCTCTTCAATCAATGGTTACTTCCACCTTTTGTCTAATTGGTTGAACCCTGTAGTTTAATATGTGTTTATTCAGTGTTTAATGATCAGAAATGAGATATACATCCCTATATTTATAGGCACCTTTTGCTGAGGATTGAGCCACAACATTCTGTTTGTTGCTTCTTCATGTCACTAGATTTCTTGCCACGAACACACAGAACCTTGTAGTGGACCGTCGGTCAACCAGAGAGCCACCATAATCAGCATCTGTGAAGAACCCTATAGGCAGCTTCTAGATGCGTTTTTCTTGGGTTATGCAAGAACTAACTTAGGACACTTACCGCATAGGAAACATCTATGTCTAGTATGAGAAAGATATGTCAACTTACCACAAAGACGCTAATACATAGACGAATCAACCTTAGGCTCATCGTAAGCATTGCCGAGCTTATGATTGGGATCCATTGGTGAAGTAGCTGGTCGACACCCTCTCTTGCCTGTCTGACTTAGAAGGTCAGTGATATACTTTTGTTGACTGATAAAGATGCGTTGAGATAAGTGGGAAACTTCAATTCCAAAAATATTTGAGAGAGCCAAAAGACTTCATGCTTTTCTAGATGTTGTCATAATTACGTCTAACAATAATGTTATCAACACAGACAAGAAGGATAGTGACTCCCCTGCGCGAGAATGTTCGAAAAGCAGCGTATGATGCCCTAACTTTGTCTATGACCCGCAACTCGAACAACTTTGGTGAAACCAAGCTCGAGGGGACTGTTTGTGGCCATAGAGGGCCTTTAATCGACATACTTTGGAGAGGTAGACTCACCATTACAGCCCGAAGGGATTCACATATAGATCTCATCATGCAGGTCACCGTGGAGAAAGACATTCTTGACATCAAACTTTAATAAAGGCCAATCAAGGTGAGATGCCAAGGATAACAGGATGCAAACAATGTTGAGCTTAGCCACCAGAACGAATGCCTTTGAAAAATCAACCTCATATGTCTGGGTGTACCCTTTAGCCACAAGTCGAGCTTTGTACCGCTCTAGAGATCCATCAACATTGTATTTAACAGTAAAGATCCACCACCACTCTTTCTTGGCCAATGCTTCAAAAATAGATTTGGGAATTTGGATTTCATTCAAGCTTTGAACAAACAAGGCATGAGAAGGAGAAAAATGATTAAATCTTAACAAATTGGCTGTTAAGATAATGACTCAATCCGTTACGTTTCTTATGGAGTTAATTGGAAAGTTTCATTTTCTGATTATTAAGTAGCTCATAAGAATTAAAACGGTGAGTTATGAAGTCTTTTCAAGTTTCCATAAATAAAGGAAGAGTTAATGAGGAGTTTTAGAAGAGTTTTTTAGCCGTTTCAATGTAGCTATTTATGGGGGTGTTAGTGGACCATTATACCTGACTTTATGTAACCTTTATGAGTTATGTTACGGGTTATTCAAGTGGGTAGTGAAGGGAGTCATCCTCAGCTATAAATAGGATTGTATTCCATGGTTCAAGACAACATCTCAAAATACAAGGGAAACACAATAGCATTAGTTGGGGTTCGGGAAAATTCTCTTATGATCCTCTTGTAATCCTCCTGAAAATTTAGTGATCTCCGTGTTCTTCTCCTGTGGTTAGGCTTCGGGCCGAACCACGTTACATCTTGTGTCACTCTCTTTTATCTTCGTGCGAATTTATTATCTCATAAAATCCTCACTGATCCTAACATTGGCCAAAGGATAGAGAGGGGTTTTTGTGCATTGATGTACACCTTTTTACAAAGCAATTGGAGGGGAGGTTTCCTTAGGGAGAGGATCAATACCTGGGTTAGACAATTGATCCTGCATTAACAACGTTGTGGATTTTTACTATCTTGAAAATACCTTTGTTACTGAAAGGTTTTGTAGAGTGATTTGTGGTAGAAGATTCAATAGGAGAAATAACCGGTTGCTCTTGTGATGGTGGCGAATCTGGAGGTAGTTGAGTGGTGGATCAGGCGGTGGTGAAGATGGATGTGATGGTTGTGGATATGGTGATTGTAAAGTTTGTTGTGATGGAGGAGTGATGGTGTGGGTGGGAAACGGATGCAGATTTTTCTTAGGTCTAGGAGGAAGAATGAGGTGAAGAGATAGGTCAGGGTAAAAGGTTTTGATTCATGAAAAGTAACATCAAAAGTTATGTAACTTTCTTTGTAGTGGGATTGTAGCATTTGTATATTTTTTAGTAGGAGAATGTCCCAAAAAGATACATTTGGTAGAGCATGGATCAAATTTTCCCCTATGAGGAGTGGGAAATAAACAAAAGCAGTGCACCCAAAATCCGTAGGTTAAGATCAGAAGAGATTTTGTGAAGAGGGAAAAATTGACGAAGACACTCACGTGGGTTTATTTTGGAGAATGCGTGTGGGCAATTTGATGATAAGATGGACGTGCTGTTAGTGTAGCTTCTCCTCAATAGTGTTTATGAGAATTTGATTGGAAGAGTAAAGCACGATTCATTTAAAGCAAATGACGATTTTTTTTTCTGCAGTTCCATTTTGCTGGGTAGTGTATGGGCAAGAAGATTCATGAATGATTGTAGAGAAAGAAAGAGTTAACAACCTGGTTGAAATAATCAGTAGCATTATCAGTGTGAAAGCGTTTTATAGTGGTGGAGAATTGGGTGTGAATCATGTTGCAGAATGTGGGAATAATTAGGGGTGAGCAAACGGTTAAAACGGATATCCATTAACCAAAGTTTGAAATAAAGTATGGTGTTCGGTTATTTCGGTTATAATCGAAGTAACCGAATTTAATACTAATATCTGTTTTAACCGATAAACGTTTTAACTGTTAACTGTTTTTTATGTTACACAAATAACCATTAACCGCCCGATAACCAAGGTTCCTAAAATAACCAAAATAACCGAAACAACCGAACTTCCAAAAATAACCAAACTTTGTTAATTAACCGAAATAATGAAAACATAAACTTAATTGAGTGAGTAGTAAAGTATTAGATAAAATTACTGGGTTAAGAAAAAAATAAAATTTATAAAAATATTTTTATAAAAGTTTGGTTATTACGGATAACCGAAGTTTGAATTTCAATTCAAATAACCGAACCATACTTTATTACGAATAACCGTAACTGAAATAACTAAACTTTAGTAGAACAGTCAAACAAAAAAAAAATGGGTATTTCGGATAACCGAAATAACCATCCCGTTTGCTCACCCCTAGGAATAATTGAGCTCACATCACTTTTGTTTTTCATGAGAAAGACCCACATTAAGCGAGTACAATCATCAATAAATGTAATATACCACCTAGCTCCAAAAATATTAGCAATTGGAGAAGGTCCCCAAACATCTCTGTGAATAAGATCAAAGGGAGAACTGCTCATGGTATTACTCTTGAGCGAAAGACACACGAGTGTGATATTAAGTTCGGACCACCACCGCTGGAGATTAGTAGCATATTCTGTGACAGATCGAGTACCTTGCTTGAGAGTTATGGTTTGAAGCCACAAATCATAGACAAAGGCACCGTTTTGGGTTGAAGAGTAGGATTGCTGTATGAAATCCTAAAGTTCTTATGCTGTGTCTAGATAAAGACACGTGCTACTAATATTTGGGTCCATAGTCCCATAACCAGGCACGAATATTGGCATTGATATTCTGTTTCTCAGCATCATTGTCCCCATCTACTGGCTTTGGTTTTGTAAGGTGGTCATCAAGCTTCTGCCACGCAGGAGCGTTCACCAGTTTAGACCAACCAAGGTAGTTTGATCCATTAAAATGATAGGATGAATGGACTAGGGGTAGGTTGAACTTCTGGTGTTTGAGGGCAGTGGGAGTAGCAGCACCAGCACTTACAATGGTGGAGTGGTCTGGGTGACTTGATGCAGAATTTGAAGTATCATCCTTTGACATCTTTAATTCTTAGTGGAGAGACTCACACTGGATTAATAAAGAGAGGGGTGGAGACACCTAGAAGATGGAGTTATTGCAAGAAGATTGGAGATGCACTAGGGAGAGAGGTGAGCTGCGAGCACCATAGGAGAAAAAAACACCAAGATGGGGCAAAGATGCCCAGAAAGAAAAGGTTTGGTGCTGGAGATTTAGAGCTGGAAGTGTAACCAGAAATTAAAGAGGAGGCTGCAGTGTTTAGGGTTAGGAATGAAGAAGCTGGCGGCAGCTAGAGAGAGAGAGGAAAGGGTAGGTTTAGGCTCTGATACCATGTAGTTTATTGTGTGTTTATTCAGTGTTTAATGATCATAAATGAGATATACAACCCTATATTTATAGATACCTATGGAAGGGTCTAGATAACCTAAGAGAAGAGACACCTTGTAAGTGTGTCTAAGAAATATAAATAACTGAACATGTACTATTAATTACATGCTGGACAGACATCAGAAGCTAATTAATTACATAAATAAGAAATGCACTATCTCCAGACTAATGGTGTCTGTTCAACAATTCCTTATACGATCTTTCCTAGTATGCCCACACATCCAACGTAGCATTCACTTCTCTGCCACACTCATCTTTTGAATGCGACACTGTTTTACCACCCAACAAATGGTGTCGTACAATAGTGTTGGCCTAATTTCTGTGCGATAGAACTTACCATTTAGTCTAGTGGGCATACAATGATTACATAAAAATCTTGACACGCTCCATCTTTTTCATCCCGCTTTGATCCTATGTGATACATCTCCATCCAATTCTCTATCCTATTGGATTAAGGATCTCAATTAATGAAATGCATCACTGATTGGAATTTCCCTCCCATCCATGGTTTTGGTGCTGTCATCCGTGTTCCTGTCCTTGATGAACTTGCACTCCATACACTCAATCGTGCTCCAACCAACCTGAAATCCTTACCCTCCAAAGTTTGCCTCCACCTTTCCAACTTCGCCTTAACACTTGATTTTGTCTCATCAGTCAACACAATATCATCCACGAATGTCATGCACCATGGTATCTCCTCTTGAATCGCCTTGGTGATGTCATCCATGACTATGGAAAACAGGATAGGGCTCAGAGCTGACCCTTGGTGTACTCCAATGGTAATGGGGAACTCTTCAGTTCTCTCTACACATGACAGAATGAGAAAAGAAGATAAATATGATCCTGAATAGGGAATGATTTACTAGGAAAATCCCACCCCCTAGGCAAAAATCCCAACCCTAATCCTCTCCTGAAGAGTTTTGAACCGACTATAAGCTGATTGAAGATGAACCTCTTCCCGTGCCTCAAACCTAGTTACTGCTGCTCTCATATACACTAATAGCTGCTCTTGCTGGTCGAGGGGCCTGTGAAAGGAAAATAGATGGAAAGAATGGGAAAGGGACATTTAATTGACTTCACATCTTTGCTTTTGTCAGTTTCCTGTCATTTACATAAGGAAACAATTGCATGCATATTGCTCTACATAATTGTGCTTTTAGATCTTGGCACAATAATTTACAAAGTTAATAAAATGACCACGTTTATCCTTTATTCTTTGTTATATTTCTTTCATTTATTGTTCTTGTTCTTTTAAGTTTGTAATAATTGTTACTGCCATAGTTTTAAAATAGTTAAAAAAAGCTTACGTTAAAAATCTGAATCTGCAAATATTTTGAAACAACCCTTCAAGCTGAAAACTACATTTATTTTTGAACCCCTGAAGGAGTGTATAATTTATTGGAAGCATTTCCTTGAATTCATAATCATTGAGCACCTGCACAGGTGATTTTCTCTGTCCTCCTAGTGTACACTATTTGGGTTGCTATTATATCTGAGCGGTGGAGCCTAAGCCACTTAAAGTATACTATTGTCTCCTTCTACGTGTTGTGGGGCTGGGGTTTTGTAGTCTGCTATTGTTGTAACTGCCAATGCTCTTTTTAACTTTACTCGTGCTTTGGGTGTTAACCTTAAGCCTTGGACATCGTTAATTCATGAAGAAAGCCATTTTAGTAGAGATTCAATCTGCTAGTCCTGATATATTCTGTCGCACATATTAAATGACCTCAATTTTTTTTCACTCTCCCTGATTTGTGCTTTTATCTATATTTAATGATCTTACATACTACTAGATCATCAGTTTTCAAATGATTAAATTTCTAATCTATTCATGCTTTCCAAAGAATAAGTATGTTATTTTTAATATGAATTCCTCTTTGTCTAACATTACTACATTGAAATGTCTCTTGGATGATCATTCTTTTCATGCTTGAAGATTGAACTTGAAGAAACGGCGCTGGAAGCAGATAGTCTTTCCTCCAGAATTCAGGATCTGGAGCTTCAGCTATCAGAGGAGAAGGAATATTGCAAAAGGTGAAGGCCAGATTTTCTGTTTTTTTTTTTCTTTTCTGCAAGTAAGAATCATAGATGCCTATTATCTAAAATTTATGATAAGTTGGATTCTTGCAAATTCGTTTTTGCTATTGTCAGGATTACATCAAAAGTTAAGAAGTTTGTGAAAGAACAGAACAATTACACACGGCTGCAAGATGAGATGAAGAGGCAAGTTTCTAAACTTACTATCTTTGTTATCGGTTGAGATTTTATTCAAAATTGAATTTGTATATTGATGTTCTGGATTGTTCTGCATTTCTCTGATGGCGTGTGATTCGCATCCAGGTCCCAAGTTCGTCTGAACAAGTTGGTAAAAGAAGTTAGCATCGATGCTATTGAAATAGGGGAAAGCCAAGAAGATCCTAGTATTCATGTTGTTATTGATGGAGAAACTACCTCTAATCACATGATAGATCAAGTAATGGAACGGAGAGAACAGAGATCTTTTATGAACCAGAAGCTGCACATCAATTTGGATGGCGATGACGGATCAAAGTCAGGTAACATGTTCAGATCGGTTATGAAATGCAGAATTTATTGGTCTTCTGTTATGAGCTCTTATTTGACGACTTGTGAGATTCATTCCCTTGTTTTGATTATATAAGATTATTATTACAGAGGAAGATTGTATAGGTTATAAATAATGATGGGTATTTTTTGTTGCTGCAGTTTTGTCTTGCCCTGAGTATGTTAGTTAACCCCTTATTTTTTTTCTTAGAATTAGTAGTATTTTAAGCTAATGAATAAACACCCAAACCTTACAAACTAATGGCTTCTGAGTGCATCCCTTCTAATTACAAGATTTTCACAGGACTGTGCTATACAAAAGACATCCCTGAAGCTTTTATTGTCCCTTTCTCTCCCAACAAAGTAGATGAGAGAAGTGAACACAACAGAGAAAATCCTATGAACATTACACTTTTTCCTTCATCCATTGCTAACCCATTTAACAAGCCTAGTCCAGTCTCTAGGCGTCCTAATCCCACCAAATTATTTGAGACTCCTTCCCAGATATCAACAGTAAATTGCATCTAAATAACACATGCTTTACCAATTCCTTGTCTCCCTGGCACAGAATGCACACTTCATAGGGACCATGTTCCCCAGACTAGGCCAAACAACCTTGTTGTCATCGGGGAGGCATCTGATGGCATGCTGTCTTAGATTCAACAAATTTCTCTGGCACCAAGTGCTTTCACTTAGAATGTCTACTTTCCAAACAGCTCATTGCTTTAGATAGTACTCATTAACCCATTTCACCTACAAGTTGTGCTTATTCTCACTTTTGCCAAAGCTGTTTGGAGATGGCTGCTTTATTTCAAGTGCAGAGGCACTTAATGCATAGTCCATCTCTTCCCACAGGTTAGCACACCTTCTATGCTACTCTTGTCTTCTTGTAATCAGTATTTCCCTCACATAAGAAAGTCTTACAAATAGCTTTGATATCCCTAATAACTCTCTTTAGAATAGCGGAAACACTCTTCCAATAGATCTGCATGGACATTAGCACTGATTTCATCAGCTGGAGCCTCCCTTCATGGCTGAGGAACCTTGAGGGCCAGCTCTTGATCTTGCCAACTAGCTTGTTTGCCAGATCTTGACATTCAACAACTGATAGCTTAGTAGGTTTAGGGGAACCCCAAGGTAGTTGATGGGCAGCTTTCCTTCTTAGTTCTTGAAATCCTCATCAACGCCAGCCATGAAGACCTTGGTCTTACTAATTTGCTTCCAACCCCGAGATATTAGAGAAGGTGTAAATACGCTCATTATTTCCTTGACTGGGGTATTTTGGAATGCTCTATAGCATGGTAAGGTTAGTAGCGGGGTATGTATGGCTTATATATATGTATGTAAGTAGGTTGTTAAGCTTCTCATGACTGTAAGGCTATTTGGCCAAAACTTGTCAAAAAAAATAACTACCACTGAGTTAACCCCTTGTTAGTGAAGGGTATATCAGTCTACAACCCGTTCAATATCCTTTAGTCCTGTTCCATTGTGGGGTACACGATTCTTTGTTTTGTGATAACTTCCGCCTACTAATATACTAGCCAAGAGACCAGGATTAATATTGTTAAATAAGATAAGCATAAAACCTTTGTAGTGCATGATCTGTTTCTTTAAAAAAGAATTTGTATTGGTGGCGTTAGATTGTCTATAGATTACAAACGTTTTGAGTTTTCCAAATGCTTCGATTTTTTAGTCACTCACAGCTCTCCATTATAACCTTTTCAAATGATATATCACCTGTTTCATCTGTAAAAAAAGGGGAAATTATATCCCCACCCATGACGTTTGGCGAAATTACACACCCCACCATGAGGTTTTAAAAATTATTTTCCCCACCCATGTGGTTTCTCTCGTTTTACATCCGCCAACTTTTCTATTTTTTGTTCAACTTAAGAGATGCTTAAATGTTGTCCAAAGTTGATGAAACTTTACACTGACGATGCTAAAGTGTTATATTTTGGTCCGACACGAAATCCAAAGTTTTTTAAGCTCATATGTGATCCGTGGGACCCAATAAAACATGTGGCATGTGAATGTGTGTTCATTGGGTCCCACGTGTCACATGTGAGCTTAAAAAACTTTAAACTTGGCATTGGAGCAAAATATAACTCTTTACCATCATTCATGTAAAGTTTATCAATTTTGGATAACATTTAAGCTACATGGGTGAAGAAAGTAATTTTTGAAAGCTCGTGGGTGGGAGTGTAATTTCACTAAACGTCATAGGTGGGGAATGTAATTTTTCCCAAAAAAAAAACCTCAAATGTTAAGACTAACCTGGCTTTGGGAAGCACTACTGCCACTTTCCTGCACCTGGTACATAGGGTTTACATTGTATATATGTTTAGTAGGTGAATATATGAAGCTGCGTATTGGAAGTTTGAGTAAAGCAGTGTATCAGCTGAATAGGATTAATCGTCACTGGTTGGCTAAATGGGTTGTAATGGAAGGAGTGTTAAAGATTGCCAATGTTCATGGAAATTTGTTCTTTTGAAGTTCATATAAAGGAATGAACGGTACCATGTTGGAAAAATTCAGGAATAGTCTGAATATCCTATATCCATTTATTTCAAAATTGAGTAAGAATCAGTATGTCCTATTACGAATTTCGATCAAAGCTGAGGAAGTGATGTTACAGGTTTTCTTTGCCAAATTGGTAATCTTTGTTTCTTTATACTAGTTTTTAAACGTTTTTCTTACAACCTGTATCTATGCTCCTTATCAGTATAACTGGTCCCTTTGAAACAATGGAAATTGTAAAAATAAACCACAATGTAGTGCTTTTGACTAGGATTATCTAATGTGATCTTGAATAATGACAGGGTGAAGTTGAGAAACACGCAGGAAAAAAGAATCTGATCATCACTAATTAAAAGTTGTCATGCTCCTTTAATTATTTTGTCCTAGAATTTTTTGCTTCTTGCCCTCCCCTTTGTTTTGAAGTCTCTCTTGGTTTCACTGATCGATATTTGATCTTGAGCTCTAAGTACTTGTTTAGCTACAATGAGTAGGTTTTTTCATCTTTCATTATTTAGTTTCAAATTAGTTTATATGTAAAGGAATACGACACATAACTAATTAGTTGAGTCTTATATAGCCTAAAAAAGGGAACAGGATGTATTTTTCATTCTCTTTTTTTTTTTCTGTTCCAGAGCATTTGGCGAAGAAGGGACATTTGTATGTGGATAAAACTCTATCTTGGAGAGGTACTGAAGATACCATCTCAAATGCTGGGCTGGAAGATGAGCTGGTAAAGAAGAGAAAGGATATGGACCGGCATTCGAAGGAGCGACATCCTAAGCGTCATAGAGATGCATCTGTAAGCCAAGGCTCTTTAAATAAGGTTGCTCTTTTCTCTCCCTCATTCCACCCACTGCCGTATGGTTCATAGTTTGACTAATATGTTCTGATCTATAAGAAGCCTGAGTTGAATAAACTCAGTACGGCTTTTTATTGTCTTAATGAACTCTTGATATAACAAATTCTTCCAGTGGCTATGCCACACTTGTTATCTGGTGCAAGTGGAGATGATAAATGCAACTTTTTGTTTATTCTTCTATGGAAAAGCTGGCTGCTACTTTAATTTGACTACCCTGGCAATGCACAGGGAAAGGGATCTTTTGAACCAAATCGTGTTGTACTACCATCAACTAGCATGGCTGCGCATGCTATTGATGACCTTGAAACAGAAGATAGAGCTGCTGTGATGGTCAGAACAGATCCTTCAGTTGTCGAGGAGGAAGCAGCTGCTCGCTTGGGTCATAACTTTGAAGTTCCGTTGCCCCCGCTTCCTACATTCTCACAAAATAATTATTCAGAGGTATTATAATTCATCTCTCTTATATTTGTTCAGGCAGAGGTATCTATGCTCATCTCTTATTAGGGTTTTCTTGTCTAGATGTTAACCGAACAATGTGCGGTAAGATGCTATGCAATTGTGTTTCTTTCAGTTTTACTTAGCTGTTTGTGTATGAGCTTCTGAGGAAGGCTAGTCTTATTTATTGTATGACATTATATTTTCGTTTGGTGCAGTACAAGGGTGGTGATGAGGAGAAGGTGGACGTAGATGGGGTAGCTGCGGAAGAGGAGCAAGTGGAAGTAGATTGACCAGATTCTTTTGTTGTTTGCTCACTTTGAGAAGTTGTGTTCGAAGGACGGAGAAGAGGTGTATTGATTTGTACAGACTTTAGATCTTGCTATGCCTGTGGCTTGTTCCTAATCATATGTCTAAGCTTAGGTTATAAAGAACCGTACAATGAAACATTCATATCTAAAAAAACAAAACATAGACATAAACTTGACAGCAGGCTTCGCAGTGCGTACGTAGGAAACGTAGGCTTCTTACTGCTCTGTTACGTACTTAGTCCAGTTGTAGATTAGGACTGAAGAGATGTACCAAGCTACTATGCCCGGATTTTTATAACAGATGAATGTTGAATCACTCCTTCAGGATAATCGAGCGTTACCATCCAAGAAAGGACATAAATATAGAAAAGAGACCAACAAACTGCAAAAGGAATTCTTAGCTAAACTAGACGCGATAGTACAATTTTTAAAACAAATGTAAGCAACTAACCAATTTTTGGGGTTGTACATTCATCTCCTGTAATATAAATTACAGCAGAAGCTAGCTTTATGAAAATCCTAGCAAAGGTCGATGAACAATAACATATTCCGAGTCTGATTGTAGACGCATTCTTTTCCTCGGCCAACAACTAGGGAGAAACCTATAAAAAGGGTGATCCCAAGGGGAAACTAGAAGAAGCCAGACAATTGTCTTAAAATTCCCATCCATTGTACTCATACATCTGTGCAAGAGGCAAACCAAACGAGACAAGCAACTTTAGATCATACAACGTAGAAGCACAAGACATTGGTAAAATTTCTTGGCAGTCATCACATCACATGCTGCCGAAGAATTGTTCCAGGGACGGGGAGCAAAACACGTTAGGAGCAGCTCGTTCGGGTCTGGTTGGAGAAACTTGGAGCTGATACTTGATGAACCTCTGGGCGGGATAAACAGATGATTAATAAGAGAAACATATACGGCCCAATACGAACATCTGAAAATGAATGTCCAATAGCAGGAAATGATTGATGTCTTACAGCTAGCTGAGCAACAATTTCTGGGTTCGTATCGATATGCCAGTCCGGTTCCAACTGCCTAAAAAAGATGTCCGCCCATTCTCTGTACTGCAGAATAAAACCTGCAAGGATAGACGGTTTCTTTTGTGATACGAAATAACAAATATCAGAGATCTCATCCAAAGATACAGATAGAATCAGAACAAACCGAGCTGCGAGTCAATATTCAACTCTCCTTACATCACCCCTCGTTTACCTTGTCTTTGACTAAACCTCCTGACGCAAAAATTCCAGCTTCTTCCAGGGCAGCCAGAGCCCTTTTCTGCAATCAAACCAGAGGATGACTAATTTCGTAGTGAAGTAAAACAGCTGGTAGTAAGCCGCTCTCCACATTTTCCAGATATTTACATCAGATCTAATTCTATAACCCACATAAGTGAAACTCTCCAGTTATTCATTGATTAGAAACCACACACAAGCAAAAGAATATCAACCACCAGCATATAGACCAACTAGCACAAAATAAATTTATGAACCCACAAACAAAGCTAGAGCTAAAAACAAGTATTGATATCCTTCAAGAGTAGTAACACATACTTCACTGTCATCATCCAGAACTCTTTCCATGAGATACAAATCACAAAATTTTGTAATCTCCAACAGGACTTCCAGCACAGAAGATCTAACAGTAGCTTGCTTCTGCAGACAGTGTAAAATATTAGTAATTTACGACTATAATAGGCAAAAGAAGTGAAGTATGAAACAAAAGAGCACCTGAAGCTCCTCCGGACTGCTCTCCTCAAGAATGACACCCACTAAGCGGCATGTTACCTGTGTACAAGGCCAAAGTCTCGTAAGATTCTTGATCATTTATATAGCTTCTCAGACTGTTGATAGATATCTGTCCTACATGTAGTGCTACAATCAAACAAACAAATAGGACACCATGTCTACAATACAGATAGAGTGAGTAGATCTAGAACCAAGTTGCAGATACAGTAGCCTCTTAAATGTTCTACAAAATCAAAGGATTGGAAATAAGACTATATATCACCGTAAGCAACATATCTGATTCCTTGTAAATTGGAATCTTGTTTAAAAATACCAAAATGACGCATAAGAGTTGAAGGATTCTCGACGCAAGAAAAAAAACATCCAACTCACCGAGAGCAATTACGCACAAAAACACCACTGTAATTGCATTTCACCTTCCAAAACATTATTTGTTTTGAACTTCATTTCTATAACTAAAAGGACCACAAAAGTTCCTAATAACAGCAGTTTAACTTTGATGGCCAAGCTAACTGCTATAAGCATTGGCTTTGCAAAGACAATCAACACCATCCTCTTGTTGTCATGGTAACTTGGACTACATATTTCTTTGTTCATTCACTTCATGGGAATAAGTTAGGTCATATGAGTTAAAGATTTGATATTTGTCCACAAGAACCAAGGGCAATGAATGATGTCATAAGAACCAAAGATAGTGGAGTGTAGCTGCAGCCTGCTGATAATGTTGCACTATGAGAATCTAGGATTCCTAGAGAGAGTCAAGCACTTCATTGGTGAGCTGATATTAGAGAGTGCAACCTTTCACCTCTATATGAACTGATGGCCGTTGGTTTTTCTGTTATACAGTTGTGTTGCCACATTTTGTGATATTCTGAATTTTTTGCATTATTTTGGATGTTGAGAAGTTTTAAAACATTATACTTTGTGATGCTTAATGGTATTTTGCAATCTCTTTTTTCTGACACATTCCTAGTACTTCTCAGAGACGTCATCTTTTATCCCCAAAATATCCTCAATTTGGAACACGTTCAGTTTATGTGCAGAATAGCCCAACAAGCAAGAGTGAAGAAACACAAGGCCAAAGTTTGAAACTTCTTAGTGAAACAATTGCAACAAAAATTGTATAAAACAACTCTGAAAGATATGAGGTTTACAGAATGCGATATTTTACCTTTCTACCTTCACACAGTTTTTGCCGTACAACTTGCGCCAAGGTTAGCTGAGAATAAATAAAACAAAAGAAGAAATCAATTCAAATAACACTTATAAATAAGGAATACATCATTAACACACTTATTTATATTCTATCTTTGATCTGTCCCCCTGATGTTGGTATGAGATGGGGTAGAGAATAGATAAAGGTGTCTAAAAACCCCAACCACCCACCCCCCTTAATTATTGTGAGAAGTAAATGAAAGAAGGGGTGTTGAAGAGCGTCCACCTTTGCCGGCTGAAAGAAATCATCAACAGCGTTTGGTAATCTAGAATCCTCAAGAGAGGATATTGCTCCAGAAGTCACTATAGTAGAGTTTGCTTGAGAAGTTGACCCAGAACTACTAGCTCTACTAGCTGGCCTCTTAGGTCTTCGAGGATTAGGGGACCGTAAAAGTCTCCAAGAACAAATAATTGCCAGGGCAAGACCCGCAACTGCACCAACAGAGCGTGTATCCTGAAGCAGAAAAAGTCAAGTTAAAACACATATATTTCCTGCCAATATAAATTTTGAAGATCCAAAATGAGTAAATATTAACTTCACAGACTGATTAATAGCCGCATTGAATTGAAATCCTGGTAATCAGATACTTGGAAATCTCTATGTAAAAAGAAGAATGCTGTGCTGATAAAACAGCCTCACTCATTGGCTGGTTAAGAGCTGTAAGCTCTATCGGAATATAGGTACTATAAGCAAACAGAACTTTGAAAGTATAATCTCAATATAAAACTGTGTGCAAAAAGCGAAAGCTATGTTGTATATATCAGATGATACAATATAACTGACTTAGACATAATTACCAACCACGCGAGAAGTGATCTGAGACAGGATGCTAAGTATAGTTGAACAAAAAAAATCCAATCAGCATTTGAATGTACATTACCTATGAAGGTAGTGGACTGACATCATTGTATGAAGCTGAAAAATGAACAGATCTTTATTTACTTTCACACATGAACAAATAATATTGTAAAGCCTACTAAAAGTTCCTTTGCCTCAACAGCAAAAGCTCATAAGGATTATTTTGATAACTAAAGGGACCTGGCAGCCTAAGACAAGTTATCCCTATATCAAATATAGGAGACACTTCAAAGAAGCCAGCAACTACCAACTAATTGAGCACACAGAACAATCATTCACGAGAACCAAACTCTACTTTCTGTTCTAAATCTGAAACTAGAGATTACTTATTTTTGATTGACGTATTTGCGGTGGGATCCTCACCAAGGCTCTTCATGACTGATGGCTTGTGGAAGTACCAATCAAGAGCAAAAAAAGTCATATTCTAAATGACGAGTGCAGCTATAGGGGATTGTATCTGAGGAACAAGATACAGAGTAGTTTTCAAAAGGAATGAGATCGATATGTGAAGTGTTAGCCGGAATCTTAAGTATTGATGGGGTCAATTTGCCAAGCCCTCATGGCTTGGTCGGTAGAGGAGTGGTATCCTCGAACCAAAGGTACTGGGTTCAATAAAAAAAAAGATGGGGTCAACTCTAGAGAATAATTTCTCCTATGAATAGTATATTAGGAAATTGGACAAATTGCTAAGCTCATTCCCCCACCATCAAAAACTATTCAATGCGGCCTATTTTTCACCAGCAACTGCTATTCTTTTACTAGCATTCAGTAATCAGCATTACCATCTACATTTTTGCACATTATTAGGTTTTGACGAGATACAATTTTTTTTTTTTTTGAGAAGGGACGAGATAATAATTGATTAATGCTAATATGGGATTCATCAAGGAAACGCCAACTCTCCGATCAAACAACAGAAATATCGACGACGATAGCATAGAGTTAGAAGTAATCGCATGGAAAGACCAACGATAACAAGGGGAACAGTGGACACAACCTAATACAAAGATCGAATCCAGCCATAGCTCTCAGATCCGACAAAATAATATTGGGATAAAGAAGAAGATTTCACCGGAGGAACGGACCATAGTAAGGAAAACGCCGGAGAACAAATTAGACATCTTTACGGTGAGATAAGCTCCAAGGCGCTTAATCAGCTGAAGAAGCTCGTCTGTTGACGACTCAGACATGACACTGCCGAGTTTATTTATCCTTCCTCAGAAAGAAGAGCCCACCGCTAAAACCGATACTCAGGGCTTCTTAGAACATAGATCCATTGTTCAATTCGAAGGGCAAGAGCCAGAGACGCGCAAGCAAGGGAAAGAGAAACGGTAAAAGACTTGCGGTTAATCCAGACGATCAATCTGAGTAGAGGTGAGTGAATTTCCGTTTTCTGGTGAGACGGAAAGCGAGGTTCTACAGGGAATTGTGTGTCTCTTGAGAGAGGGGGAGATTCACAAAGGGTCGGGGAGATGGTGGTGAGGTGCCGCTGTTATGGAGTTTTTCTCTTTCTTTTGATGCCGCTGTTATGGACGAATCTTCTTTAGTCTACACGCAGTCTAGGAATGGGAATTCGCTATCACAAAATGATGATTATTATTTCTACCCATAATTTGTGATATATTATAAAGGACCAAATTTTATTATATAAAGAATGCATTATGAAATCATATTCAATTCATTTCTTATAGTTAGAGGAAGAGAGAAAATGATTTGAAAGGTCTGAAAAAAAAATCGATAAGAACAGTAAAAAAGGTGGAGGAAATAATGAAGGTGACGATCCGGAGATTCACGACGAGTGCGCAGATGATGTTAACACTGAAGAGTACTCAAGAGGCTCATTCTGATGTATTTTTCATGTTTTTTTTTACAATTTAGGGGCATAATATAGGCAAATTTTGTTTAAAAACTATCCGAAAAGAGCAAAGTAACAGACGGAACCCGGCGGCGACGCCCCCTCTCTCCCCTGAAAGCACGGCCGATAAACATCAATTCATAATCTGGTTGCAAAATTCAGAAGGGAAGACCATGGCGGGCGTATCATCCTTCATGCCCTCATTAGATGAACGTAATCACAGTTGGTGATCCGAGAAAGACGCGTAAGTGTTCGTACATTTGTATATGGTGCTTGTTTATTTGGATGTTCATGTCATGGATGATTTGTATTGATTAACGTAATTATTGTAGGGGATAACTCCAGGTTGAGCTTGTCTTGTTGCATCCTTTTTCGCTCACGCTTACTCAGATGTTCCCGTATGTGGTGCTGATTGATAGAACTTACAAGACGAATATGTACAAGATACCGCTAGTGGAGTCCGTCGGAATCATCGTGCGACAAGAACTTTAGTATAGCGTTCTTGTTTTGTAGTTAGAGAGGGCGAGTCTGCATATATACACTTGGATGCTTCAGCTGATGAAGTTGTTGACTTGTCTCCCCTATGTTTTTGTCACAATGAAAAGGCGTTAGTGAAATCCATTTCAGTGGTATTTCCTTCTGTCCCGCATCTTCTATGTCGGTGGCACATCTCCAGGAATGTGGCTGTGAAAACGATGAAGATCTTGAAGGTTGACACAACTGCAGCTGAAGAATAGTGTATCGCTGGAAGAGGCTTGTGTACGCCTCTACCCTCACAGTTCGAAGAATTATACGACGATTGGTACAGTCGTACGGAGAAATCATCCCTTTGTGGTGTATTTGGATACCACAAGGCTAAGTCAACGCCAAATTTCGTGAGCCATGAGTCAAGAATGTCATGCATTTCGTCAACACATCCACTAACAGGTTTGTTTGTTTAAGTTAAATTATCATTATGTTTTTTCGTTTATTTTCACGACTGTCCCATTTCTTTGTAACTAATGACGTACTCATATGTGTAGGGTGGAGAGCGCGCACTCCGCTCTGAAGTGTTGGCTACACACATCCACTGATCACTGGACACGACCTTCGACAGCATACACAGATTCATTGAAGGCCAACACTTTCACATAAAACAAGACTTTGAATTTTCCCTTGACGAAGAGGTCTTGGTAGACCAGCAAGTCCCCTTCTTACTTTTGATTGGTCAAGTGAGCCTTAAATGTTTGGAATTACTTCAGAATAAGCTGAGAAACGGCCACTGTGACAATGATCACACACCTGCATCTCAATATGTTTGTACATTTACTTCGATGTTGGGATTACGTGCTTATCGTATTAGTACCATATGGCTTGTCAGAATCTACCAGTTGATGAAGTGCACATTTTCTGGCGGACATCAGGTTGACCATCAACACAAGTTTGTCGCCCCTTGCCAAACGTGTGAAGAGTCGTACACCACTAAGGAACAACTATCGTGCGTCGGTCTCTGGTATGAGGACCTGTCTGATCGGTTTGATTCCACATCAATCGAAAGAGCGTTCAACGTGGAAGCCACTTTGGGATCCCACGGATGATCACACCGGTTTAGAGCCACAAGAGGTAAGGGTGCATAAGGGAAGGCCTAAAAAGAAGAGGCCTAACACCAAGGACAAGTCCGAGCATGAATATTTTGGTCTCGGGAACCGTGGCCCGCCGATGCGACGAAGCCAATATTAGCGATGCCCTCCCGCACCAGAAAGCCAAACTGAACGTGGGCTGTCGATGCAACATAATCAATCGCAGTGGTCATCCGGCGACAGAGTCAAACTGAAGAAGGCCCGACAATGCAGCAGAATCAGTCACATCAACGGTCATCATTGCTCGATCACACATTCACACCCTGGAATTCCTCTCTGTATTGGGAAGAGTTCAGTCCGTTATTACTTGATTACATTATAGGTTACAGGGAGATACTGGACGATAGAAACTGTGGTTTTCGAGCTATCATCGATTTTGTGTACAACTATGAAAGTCAATAGAGAATTAGACGTGCATGCCTGGATAAGCTAATGTGTAGATCATACTGGTGGTTGGCGCGAGCAGAAAGGGACTGGTATGACAGACAATATGCACGTCTGAATTGGTTTGGAGATACGTTTGCACCCATGGAGCATTGGATGGAATTTCTAGATGTTGGGCTTATCTTGTGCACGGTGTACAACATAGTTATTAGTTTTACACCAAGCGAATGTCATATGGCGGGAGGCTTCATCGGAATACCGCTACGCGATGATCAGCAGTTGACACGCCCTGTAGTAGAGGTATGTATTGCTTTGGTCAACCAACAATGTCATTTCGCCGAGTAAAGATAGTTGATGCTTGCCCTGTCCCGTGTTTGAATCTTATGTGGCAAAAATGACATGATCCCGAGGTTGCGCATTATGCATCTACATATAGAGCGCGGCGCGAACTGGTTACAGTTGTTTCCTCCGGCCGAACCAGGAAGTGTTGATTTAGGAGACGATGAGTGAGCCATGTTGTGTGTTTGAGAATTTCGTTTACGTTGAAGAAGAATATCATCAGTGATCATAGTGCGAGAAGAGAAACATTATGGAGTGTTCTGCAAAATCAACTGAAAAACTAGAGATGAATGTTTGGGAAAGTTCAATGTTTTCTATAGCATGACATTGTACAGGTGATGAAGTGTTCCGCAAAATCAACTGAAAAACTAGAGATGAATGTTTGGAAAAGTTCACTGTTTTCTATAGCATGACATTGTACAGGTGATGGAGTGTTCTGCAAAATCAACTGAAAAACTAGAGATGAATGTTTGGAAAATTTCACTGTTTTCTATCGCATGACATTGTACAGGTGATGGTGTTTTCTACAAAATCGTCTGACAAAATAGAGATGAATGTTTGGAAAAGTTCACTGTTTTCTATAGCATGACAATGTACAGGTGATGGAGTGTTCTGCAAAATCAACTGAAAAACTAGAGATGAATGTTTGGAAAATTTCACTGTTTTCTATCGCATGACATTGTACAGGTGATGGAGTGTTCTGCAAAATCGTCTGACAAAATAGAGATTAATGTTTGGAAAAGTCACTGTTTTCTATAGCATGACATTGTACAGGTGATGGAGTGTTCTGCAAAATCAACTGACAAAATAGAGATGAATGTTTGGAAAACTTCACTTTTTTCTATAGAATGACATTGTACTTGAAGTGTTCCGTAAAATCAACTGAAAAACTAGAGATGAATGTTTGGAAAAGTTCACTGTTTTCTATAGCATGACATTGTACAGGTGATGGAGTGTTCTGCAAAATCAACTGAAAAACTAGAGATGAATGTTTGGAAAATTTCACTGTTTTCTATCGCATGACATTGTACAGGTGATAGAGTGTTCTGCAAAATCATCTGGCAAAATAGAGATGAATGTTTGGAAAAGTTCACTGCCTTCTATAGCATTACATTGTACAGGTGATGAAGTGTTCGGCAAAATCAACTGACAAAATAGAGATGAATATTTGGAAAAGTTAATTGTTTTTATAGCATGACATTGTACAGGTGATGGAGTGTTCTGCAAAATCAACTGACAAAATAGAAATGAATTTCACTATTTTCTATAGTATGGTATTGTACAGGTGATGGGTGTTCTGCAAAATCAACTAACAAAATAGAGATGATTGTTTGGAAAAGTTCACTGTTTTCTATAGCATGACATTGTACAGGTGATGGAGTGCTCTGCAAAATCAACTGACAAAATAGAGATGAATGTTTGGAAAAGTTCAATTCCACTAAAGAGTGTTCTATTTCAAACGACTTCTTGTTCGACAGTAAAACAATTAAGAGTGTTATAATTTAAACGACTTCTTGTTCGACAGTAAACAATAAAGAGTGTTGTAATTTAATCGACTTCTTGTTTGACAGTAAAACAATAAAGAGTGTTGTAATTTAATTGAATTCTTGTTCAACAGTAAAACAATAAAGAGTGTTGTAATTTAATCGACTTCTTGTTCGACAGTAAAACAATTAAGCGTGTTCTATTTCAAACGACTTCTTGTTCGACAGTAAAACAATAAAGTGTTGTAATTTAATCGACTTCTTGTTCGACAGTAAAACAATTAAGAGTGTTGTAATTTAATCGACTTCTTGTTCGACAGTAAAACAATAAAGAGTGTTCTATTTCAAATGACTTCTTGTTCGGCATTAAAATAATAAAGAGTGTAGTGATTTAATCGACTTCTTGTTAGACGGTAAAACAATAAAGAGTGTTCTATTTCAATCGACTTCTTGTTCGATAGTAAAACAATAAAGAGTGTGGGAGAGCCGGCACTAGAGGCTATCCCGAGCTGGTGATATAACCATGCAAGCAGCAAGAGTACCAGCTCCCCATGCATATTTTAAGCTTCGTAGCACGCCTCATGGGAGCTACTAACCAAAACAACTGTGGACTCAGATGACCATGCGATTTTCCAGCTAATATGGTGGTACCGATCAGATGATACAACTAACCACACACCTGCTTCATTGGATCTTTAGATCCATATCTACAGTGCTGCACCAAGCCCGCAATGGATACAACACCGGTATTCCGTAGTGTCTCTGTCATAGTTTGAACATCTTCCCCAAAATCAAGACACTTACCCATTACTTCCTTCAGCTCAGGGGTGGACGATTGCCCTTGCACTGCACGACCAACGATGGGGATTTGTAGTATCATCCACACATCATGCAGGGTAATCGTCATCTCACCAAATGACATATAGAATGAGTTCGTACAGGCTGCCACCTCTCCACAAAAGCACTGATGAGGGCCATATTGTTGTGTGGCATTGTAATATTCTGTAGGTGCTATAGACCAAAATACTAAATCATGTTCCTTGCTCTTTTGCAAGAAACATTATCTTTTGGCCAGCTAGTAAGCATCACCTTACGAGAATTGAAACTCAAAACCCCACAATCTTAAATAATGACCAATAATTGAACAATTACAAAATGTAATGTGATTTACGTGATCAAATGCAAGAGAAGATAGAGAAGATACCTGAGTGGAGCACCATAAGTCAAGCGCTACATGACCTCCGAAGCTAGTGATAACACTAGTGAGTAGTGTACCGCCAGGAACTGGCACCTCTGTTAACTTCTAAGAGGTAGGAATCACTGCAACCATCCTTAGCGCTGCTTACTCGTCAGTGTCATCCTCCTGATCAATGACAGCACCATCTTCATCATCCTCTTCCTCATCCACGTCGGGTGATTCATCATCATCGGCAGCACCACCATCGTCATCAACATATGACGAACACTCGATCATCACAAAGTCCTCATCAGCACATGCGCGTGATGGGCGTGGTAGGCGTGATGAACTACCCCCGTCTAACGTCTGAGCTAGCAAAGGAGAAATGTGGTGGCTTCCCTTGCCCGAGATGTTGAAGCTAGCGTTGTGCATTGGTTCTACAGACCAAGTAGTACTAGATGATGACACCACTGTCATGCGTCTCTGCGGTATATGGTCGTACATGGCCGAGTCATCCACCGCCTCAAATGGTGGTGCAGGTATCTGAAACGTCGGGTCGTTAAAAGATTGACCCGGATGGCGGATGGAATGATGAGTGACGTGCTGCTTCCATGCGGAGGGCAGGATTACTTGGCCCTTCACTAGGAGCACGTGCACGACGGTATGAGGCCGTCATAGGCTGCTCCTTTTGCCGGTCTTTCTTCTTCTTCTTTTTCTTCTTCGAGTATACATGTTGCACTGCTTTTTTTAGTCTGTCCATTGCTGCATATGAATATCAAACAGTTATAATTCATTCATCATGTCAAATTCAACATAACAAAAAAAAAATAATAGGTTCGAGCCTCACCAGGGCTCGACCCTGAAAAGGAGAGCCATCTACGGGCTCGATTTGAGCCTAGGCGAGCTAGTGCTGGGCTCGAACAAAGCAATAAAAAAAAATACAGCCCTCGAGCCACAACCGGGCTTGAGTATACAACACTAGAGGACCACCAGGCTTGACCTGCAACGACTCGAGTCGTACAAAGGCTCGAACAAAAAAAAGGTGTGAGCCGCAACAAGGCTTGACCTTGTAACATCCGAGCACCACCAGGGCTCTACATTGCCCAGGTCGAGCCACCCATGGGCTCGACTCAGGAAAAAAAAACAGCACCAACGAGGCGAGCCTTACCAGCTTGACAGCGCTTAAGGAGAGCACTCCAGGGGCTCTGTGGTGATGAATTCGAGCCCCCCACGAGCTCGAGTCAGTAACATCTTAAAAAAACGCGAGCCGCACAGGGCTCTACTTAGCCAGGGTCGAGCCCCCCAGGGGCTCTGCAGTGATGAATTCGAGCCCCTTAGTGGCTCTGCATTGATGAAGTCGAGCCAGATCTGGGCTCGGGTGTTTTTTTTTTTTTTTTTTAAATTATCAGTTTTGTTCTAAATTTTGCATCCTAGATGTAGCTCAATTGGAGTTTAATTTTAAAAACTAACAGCAGATTCATACTCATGATACCCAAATCTATAAGTTTGAATTTTTTTTCGAAAAACTAACTGGAAAATTTTTTCCAGCGGTGGTCCGACTGGTGGTCGGCGGCGACTCCGGCGGTGGTGCTGGCCGGCGGAGGAGGCAAAAGAGAATAGGAGGGAGAGAGAAAGGAAAAGAGAGATAGAGGGAATGAAAGAATTGAATTAAACTAACTTGTTTCGGCTATATTAGTGAGAGCATTTTTTACCCAAAATTGGCGTTTTCAACTACGATTTCAGTACGACGTTTCTGAAAGTGTAACAATGTTTGTAATTTAATCAAACGTAACGTAAAATGTCGTTTACTAATGTGAAATCACAATTATAACGTTCAAACGCATAAAACGGGTTTACTATCTTTTATTACAATGAGAGCGTTTTTTATGATCTACGCCGAGGAAATGATTATTTCGAAAAATAAAAGTTACAACATCATGTCATTACATGTTTACAACGTTAACATGATTTAAACAAATGTCATTTACTAATGTGGAGTCACAATCACAACGTTCAAACACATAAAACGGGTTTAACGTCTTTCATTATAATGAGAGCGTTTTTTATGGTTTACGCTGACGAAATGATTATTTCAAAAAACAACACGATGTCATTACATGGTTACAACGTTAATATGATTTAAAAAAGTTTTGTACTACGGTGATTAGTAATTTTGTACTGCAAATAGCAACCCAATTTATAATATCAGGGATGAAATAGTCATTATTCAAGGTTATTTCATGAAATTTGGATATATTATGAATTATGAAATTTTTTAATGGCATATGATGAACCAGGTTTAAAATCAGGGTGTATTAGAATTATGAAAACTTTTTCGAGGCATATTATGAATTTTCTCTAAATAAATGTGATGGGTATATTGTAGAGTAAAATAAAATTGAGAGATATATTATAGAGTAAAATAAAATTAAGGGATATTTATCATTTGTAAAGTTTAAGAATATTTTGTAAAAAACGGATAAACAATTAGTATATTATGAAATTTCCCACTATATTAATTTTTGAAAGGGTTTTAGAGTTGTACGGTTGTACCACACTTGGGCGTACTCCTCTCACTCCCACATTTGGGCCGGGGAGGAAAATAATGATACGAGACCTAATGCGATCGAACAAGGGAATGGGAACGAACTTCATTTTACCCTTCACCTTTCATCATTGTCTCCCTCAAGCAAACTGGCCCTGCTACAGTGGTAATACTACACAGGGGAGGCAAAATGGCTTCAAACGACGCCGTACCTTAGGACACTCGCTCCACAGTCGGACGCTTTACTCCTACCAATTGCAGAAAAACTGCCGCCTCGAGAAAGACGATATGGAGGAGACGGGGAGGGAAGACACCACGGCGACGGCGGCTGCTGCAGAATCTTCAAAACCGGCGACGGATGTTTTTCCTTCCGTTGAAAAAGTTCATCAAACAGCTTCTCACAGCGGAAATCCAGAAGAAAGCAACGTAACGTCATCTGCTCCGTTGTCAAAGAATGCACAGAAGAAGCTATTGAAGCAGAAAAGATACGAGGAGAAGAAGGCGGAGAAGAAAGCTCAGGAGAAGGAACAGAATAAGAAGGATAAGGAAGAAAACGGCAAGAGTGGGAGGAGAAGCTAGCGAATGTATCGAAGAGGAGAAGGCGAAACTGATAGAGGCGAGGAGAGGGCTGAGGGCAGAACGGATGGAGCAAAGGTCAGAAGAAAGAGGAAGAAAGATAGAGAAGCTGAAATGGGGGATAGAATGTGGACAAAATGTTGTCATTGATCTGGATTTCTCCCATCTTATGACACCTACTGAGATCAACAGCCTCTCTCAACAAGTACAGCTCCTTTACTGTCTTCCAAATCTCCATAAGCTTTTGTAGAGTTACTGCATTGTGAGTTTTGTGAGCATTTTGGCGTCTAATGATTCTTGATAGACGAGAGTGAAATAGTAGGAAAATCTTGAAGATTTTGATTGATAAGCTACCTGTGGATTGATTTTGTAGAATTCAGGTGTGACATTAGGCTGAGAATTACTTGAAGCAGCGAAACTCATGAAAAGCACTAGTGTGTCATGTGATCACGTTGTTTGACTAGTTGCGAGTAAATTGCTTCTCATAGTCAGCGCTATGCCACAAAACAGAGGTTTGCTTTTGAAATGAGAAAAGGTCTCACTTTTGTCATTTGGGCTGTCTGACAGCACACGGTTATCTGATGTTTGGAATCAGTTTATTAAGGTTTCATATGCCCTTACTGCTGGTGTATGTATCCTTCTCAGAACGTTGTTATGAACCCTGCCCCCACCCGCTTACCATCTTTAAAACGCGGAATGGATGTTGTGATACTAATTCTTTTTGTACACAACTCAACTCAAAGTGCTAGAAACCGGATTGAGGGAAGACTACATATCCATAGGCTGGCTGATTTCAAATTTCCCACCTTAGCAAGTTTGTGATTAATAGACTCGCTTCAAAAACAATCAATGATAACACACATTATTAAGTAAAAGAAACTTGTAGAGAGGATCAGAAAGATTTAAAGATAGGGTGAGAGTAGTTGAGAAGGGGTTTTATATATTTATAAAAAACCTAAGATGCAAATGGTGTAGTGTCTCCTTGAAATTTAATGCTCAAACACTGGGACTCACATCAGCTCTGCTACTTTGGTTTCTCTCTGCCATTATTGATCATAATAATGCCTGAATGATTTACCTTCCTCACTAATGCCATACATTCCTCATTAGATTATGAAACACATCATCATATTTTGACTTCCTTATTTCACCCACAACCTTAGTTGCATGATCTTTTAAGTTATTGTTGATCCAAATAATTGGTTGCAGTGCATATATCCAGATCCTTCCTCTTCTTGTGAATGCAGAATGATTGACCGCTTTCTCATTGCAGTATGTATGTTATGCTGTGAACGGAAGAAGCAGTTCCCGAGTCATCTGTGGTTAATGCCTAGCGGGAGATATGGGTGCCAAACTGAACGGATCCCTGGCTTGATAAATGGATTATTGAGAAGGAGACTGTCCTTATATTGAAGCTTTGAAGGACACAAGAAGGATCATCTTGTGTATTTAATGCTGATGCGGAGACTGTCCTGGATGATTTGGATCCCACGAAGTTTACATCATAGGAGGATTGGGTAGATAGAAACAGATGGAAAGGACTGACCTTGAAGAAAGCTGAAGAGCAAGGTATTCAAGCAGCAAAACTTCCCATAGGAAGTTACTTGAAGTTGCAAGCTCCCAAGTATGTGATTTACTACCCTCTTTAAGCTTTTTTACTCTCAGGCTTCTATTTCAGTCTGCTTTTTGCTGGTTAAATGTTGGGGAAATTGTCATTGATGAAGAACTGCCGTCATAGTTCTTGATTCTACCTTGTTGAGCGATGATGCAACTTCACTCACTTGTTGCGGTCTATTTGATCTAGCCTTGCTTCTGTCTTTGTTCAGGTACTTACTGTAAATCAAGTGTTGGAAATATTGATCAAGTACGTAGAAACCAGAGATTGGAGAGCTTCTTTCTTTCAAGTGATCCCACAGCGAAAAAGATGTGATGTAGTCGATACAGATGAAATAAAGGGAGTAGTGGTTGAACGAAAAGAAACAGAGGACGATGATATCAATCTTAGTCTTCCTGAAAACCAAAAGAAAATCAAGACCTGTGCAGCAGAAGACTCGGGAAAAGTAGAAGATGGAATTGCATCAAAAACAGAAAATGTTGCAACTGACTCATCCGCTGCTGCTGTCTAAGACGTGAAATTTGTTTTTAACACTTTCAACATGGTTTATGGTGATTGAAATCAGAAATTCAATTGTATTGAACAAAAACAGTAATCAGAATACAAAATTTGCCCCAACTTTCGTGCCTTGAAAGTTAACTAATTGTTTGCTATTAATCTATCTTGCACGAGTAGGAAAGAACAATGCATTTTTTCCATCATTCATATACCACTCATTCAAAATTCAGTATGCACCTCGTTGTATATAAATATCAAATTCTCCTTCCTGTTGTATTGTCCTAGCCACTAACTAACGTTATACACTGTGAGTATCCTCATCGAGCAATTTATCTTCCTCACCCTGGTTGTCAATCCCAGCAAGCTGAACACTAGTACCAGATTTGGAAGTCATCTTGTTCCACTCATTTTCAACACGGAAGAAAACCCACTGGAAACGTCGAAAAATCTCCAAAGCAGTAATGGCGAAAACGGTTAGATAGTTATGGCGAAGGTGAGCGGAAAGCTTGTAGGTCCATGTACATCTCAGTATCAAATTGCTTGCTATGACCCAGATGTAAACCTGCAAAATTGGCATATACAACATTGTATGGTTGGTTTTCTCTAATTTCTCAAGTTGACCACAAGTATCCATGAATATCAACAGGTCAAGGCATCGTATGTTGCAACCAATAAAGGGAGGCTGAGAACATGAATTTACCCATCTGCGGCCGTAAAGAAGGTGGGATAAAACGTGGGGTCTGGTGAACATGAAAATCCGAGTGAAGCAGCTAAAGGAAAAAATATATACTAATTAATATCGAGTAGACATGAAAAAAAATACACTAGCGGAGTGCATCTACAAGGCAGAATGTAAAGAGTCGCATATACCTCATATCCCAATCACGAGAAACATCCCAGTAAAACGAGTACGTAGAGTTCACAACACTTGCTAGAAGCCAAAGTGGGCGATAGACATTTATCCAGCGATCTGGAAAGACGTGGTACTTGAGTGCCGAGAGAAAAATCACTGGCACTGCTGTTGAATATTTCAAAGCTGAAAAGTGCAGAAACAACAAACGTTATTGCCAAAGATTGTGAAGCATATAGAGGTCTAGATATAATAGCTTTGGAAGAGACAGCTCACAGATCAGTACTGTTTTTGGACAACAAAAAAAGAAACTCTCAAAAGAAATGTAAGCTTAAACAGAAGCCGTACCCAACATACATTTTCCCATCAAAATAACACCATACTATCTTTTCTAGGGGTTATTATAGTGGAGGAATTGCACCTTTATAATGGGGTGCAGGTTGGCCTTTTTAAGGATTAGTCTCCTACTATACAAGGAGAAAGTAAATTTGCTATGCTACTGTGCACTGGCTGGATTGAATCACGTGCCCTTTGAAATAAATTGTTTAAAGTTTGCGAGTGGAGCAAGCTTTTAATAACACAAGTAGTATATTATGGTGTTGGAATGATTATAAGCAACTACAAGAAACCAGTGAATGATCTGACGACATTTTGAAATTTTGATCGCAGCTAAAAATTGGCCAGGAGAGAGCATGTGTCACACAAAATTCACGATAAGAAGACAAATTATATGAACATTATTACCATTTAGAAGGTTTGACTTTCTCTCGTGTCTCTGTAACTCGAAGACACTGGAAAAGACGGAACAGGTAAGGCAAAACGAGGGCAAGGGGAATGCCAATCGAGTGACTGCCCAGACTGAATCAGCTTCAAACCATGCTATAGTAGCAACCTGCACATCATAAAGGTCTTTTAATTGTAAGAGGATAAGAGGACTGATGCAAAAGGTCAAAGCCGGAATTAGACAGGATAAAACGGCAGGGAAATACATGTTTCCCTTCACCCTCTTTAAAGCTTAAAATCTTTCTAACAGCTAGAAAAAGTCAAGCTGGAAACGAAACACTCTGAACGTTCATCGTGTAACGGTTTTAATTAGTTAATCATGGGCTTAACATGAGAATATGAACCTGATGATGAACCATACGGCAAGCAGAGCGCTCCAAGTCTGAGAAAACCTGCATCGAAGTGAAAATTCTAGATTGAGAATCATAGAACAGGTTTATGAGATTTCTTTTCTGGCCATAGAATATAAAATTATCAGCAACTGTTTGTAAATTTAATAGCACAAGTTAACTAATATTCTTCAACAGTAGTGTGGAAAATTTTCTCATATCTTCAGCTTTCCTACTATAAGGGGCATGAAGGGAGCAGGACATTGAATGGTCAGACAGGTTCTCAGTTCTCAAGCTGAAAATGCCACTTACAAATTAAATATATGCTGTAAGATAGAACTTACATCGTACTGATCTCATACATTCTCATAAGGGTTCAGTTGGTTTCTTTCCTATATGATTCAAGTAACATAAAGAATAGCTAACTAGCAAAGAACTAAAGTTAAGAAAGAACGAAAAAATAAGCAAACCAGGAACTGCGTCATCATACATGAATACATGAATGCTGCATACTTCCACTCATTTTCATCACATCATATTTTGCAGAATGCCAAGTTCAAGAAACACGAGTATCGACTCAGAAAGTTGGAAAAAACTCAAATATTCCTCAAGCACATAACACTGCTCTGTCCAACTTCTGTCAAGCAGTTAATGACCTTACAGTTTATTAGCTTTACTTAGCAGCAGCTGATAGCTTTAAGTTTTCAGCTACTAGGTTTAGATCCATCACTTCATAGAAATTAAGCGGACAGGAACGCTTACACTAACAAAAAACTTGAAGTTTCACAGACCAGTTGTCCAAATTGTTAAATGCACTGGCTATCAAAATCTTAGAGAGGTCAGTAACTGTACCAAGCAGATTGAAGTTCAGATCTCAAATAAATACTAATACTGACAAAAGGAATAGCAAATTAATATGACAATAGCTATAAGAGGAACAGACTGAAGTCCAACGATGCAATAACACCAAAATGAAAAGGATATACCTTTGCCATTGATGTCAATATGTCAGCCAAGAAGAAGTCAGCAAAGGTCACAGCCTGCTTGAAATGAAGATTCATAGTCAAAATCTATTGGCAAATACAGTACATGGATTTTGAAAACGTTAAAGTTCAGACATCGAATAAGAGTGAGAGAATCATAATAATAGTTGGTACATCTTCTATGTATGCCAAGTTATGTCTCAATAAAGCCAAAAGCAAGCATGACGCCCACTGGTTCAGGTCCATCCAGAAGCTTGTGAAGTTTTAAATTGCTACTTGTAACTTGAGCTTGTACTATCATAAATGGGGTTACATGTAACACCCCATATGGGCAAACTGTTCAATAACCTAGTTCTCAAGTCATTCACCCTTGAAAACTAACCCTTTAAGCCCTCTGTTCTCATTTGGGCTTAAAAGTGGAAGATCTTATTATAGTCAACTCATATGTATCCTTATAAACTAATCACATTACTACTCATATCCCGATGTGGGATGGGGGTATCACATTACACATGCCTCATAAATTGATTTCCTAGTTCTCAAGGATTGTGTCAGTAATTCAGTGATCATGTACATAAAGGCCAGTCATCGTGGTTACTAATTCTACTTTTTTTTTCCTATTTTCAAAGAGAGTGAATGTTGATGTATCTGTTGACAGACATATACTGATTAGTTACCATTAGTCTAGAAAATAGTTTCTTCATTATTTCTGTAATTATTAGTCACTAGCGTCTGTTCAAGTTATAATTAATTGTACCTATTCGGTCGTTTATATTTTTCTAGACAGGCACTTCCAAGGTGTCTCTTCCCTTCGAATAACTCTTATATAAAGTTCTATTAGAAAAAACCTCAACAAACTACAGTGGAACTAAGACTAAAACACTGATCAACAACCCAGCAACATTAACACAATGACAAAGGACAAAGTAATTTCGAAGGGAGCCATAATGACTCGATAAGGTGGCCTTCTGAGACCCACAAGATGGAAGCCCTACATTTCACATTGATCCATCAGGATTTTGCACCTATGTCTTAAAAAGAGCAATAGTTAAGCAACCAGCTAGATGACCAAAAACATCTGCACAAATGCAAGGCTGTGTGTAACTCATTGGCATGTATATATCATTTGTAAAAGAAACATGTGCAAAAAATCGTCAACTCTCTTTAAATTAGATAATACATCTTCCCAGAAGAATTCAATAAAATCACTCATAATTAAAAAGTACTTGCCTGCAGGGGAAGAAATATTCTCCAGAGTGTTTTTAATAAGAAGTATCTTGATGATAAATAGAATATATCGAAGGGGAATATCAAAATCATAACTGCGGCAATGTACAAAAGCACCTGCAAACCCAAGCAAATAACAACTATGTTGGAACAAGCGGAGGAATTGATGTCAACAAAAATGGGTAATCAGATAATGTGATATCTACACATTTCCCATGGACTGTGAAAATGATCCTATGAATTAACCGATAAAGTTCTAGAGAAGTCATTGTTCCAAATAAAGATATCCTTCAGCATAATCAGAAATGCTCAAGCATTACTAATGAACACAAATATCACAGCCCCACACCCAAAACAAATATATCACGGAGATACTGCTCATGATATTGAAAACTATCATCACCAAAAACAGCAATACATTAACCAAAATTTCTGGAAAGTACTATGCTGTCCTGTGAAAATCAAAGAATGGCAGTATAAATTAATAAATTTTGAGGAAATAAGAAAAATCATAGTCCCTGCCAAAATGCACATGCAGTAGAAGCATAAAAAACCTGAGTTAAATCCCCTGAAGGAAGAGAGTATTAATATTCTTTGTCATAAAAGTCTCCATGATGTAGAATGAAAGAAAACCTAATGAAAAACCAAGCAGAAATACAAATTCACACATCAGAATAACAGTGTGGATTCAGAATAGCACTAGAAAAGAGGAGGCATCAACTAACTGGTTGTGATGCTGCTAACAATACTTCTCCATGAGAATAAAGATATAGATATGCTGTCATGCTGGTTGGGACAAGTATTGTCATCCATGTAGCAGCCTGCAATAAACACATAAAATAAACATTTCATAAACACAGAAAACATAAGTAACATAGATAGTAAACGGTGTAAAAAACGAAAGACCGTGCAGCAGAATATCGGAACAATACAACGATGAAAAGTCTGATAAAAGATTTGTGTTCTTATCTAGGTGGAGCAACTAGACTAATTTGAATATTACCAATTACAAAAAGTATCTTCTCATGATTAATAGATATGACGCTTCCTTCTTTAATTAGGATCTTTCCTATATTAGGTTTGTAATCTTCTGTGATGAAAATTGTCTTGGTGATCATAAGCAGGGCTAAAGAATTGCCAGAAGGAACCAAGAAGTGAAGTTATCCTGGGCAGGCTTCAATTTTGCTAGGAGGTTAAATAGAAGAAGTTTCATCCTGTAATTAATGTCATCCACTCTTGACGCACGATGGTCTGACTTGTCAGTTGGTGTTTGATTCCATATAGACTTTTCAATCCTGATACAAACCCAAAACCAAACCCAAAAACGACAAAAAAATAGAAGAAGAAAAAAAAAGCAAGGTTTGGGTTCAAAATTTCAACTCGGATTGAGCCTCTATAACCTGCACACGAGACGGCCCGAAAGCTAAAAAAGTGTAGAATTTATATGCTAAATTGTCACTATGATGATTCAAATTCAATTAATGATATTGTGTAGGACACTCAAATGGTACTTTGTTGCACTGTAAATTCAGTTATATATTTTGGTCTCACTCTGGTCAGCTTCGGGATTGGCCACTTTGTGTTATGTATTTTTTGGGTCAGCTGGGTTTGGGTCAAGAGTTCTGACCCGAATTTTTTTGGGTCGGGTTTCAGTTGTACTCAACCCAACATGAAACCTGATTTTGACATGTCGAGTTCCATACTTGGGATTGTCGTTAGACTTAGGTTTCTTTTCATACGACCATATACTTGAAGCGACACCAATCTAAGGATGAAAGTTCCATTTAAGGGTTTAAATTGGGGCATAATTGGGGTGGTTGGTTTTTCAATACATTGGATCATAATTTACTACACCACTATTTTCAGTGAAACTATGAAATGAACATGACCCACCTAACATGGAGGTAGACCTGGAGCAGAATAGCAAAAATCCTAACATCCATTACAGTCTGCCCATATTTGGTCCAAAAGGGTCAAACTGGTCAAAACTAGCCAAAACCAGCACATTTTGCCCCCTCACTGAGCCTGCCCTCATCCACGGCCAGTGTGCCCCACCCTACCCTTGGGTGCTTGGCGCCCGCCCCAGCCCTGATGCATTGCATTTGCTCCTTGTGGGAAACACTGTTCTAGCTTGTTTTTTCAAATTCAATCTGTTTCAACCTAGATCTACTCTAAAGCAGTTGAAGTTTACTGCAGTAATCGTTGATGTGATGATTGTATTTGAGAAGTGATACAGCCCTATATTTATAGAGAGAATGTCTAAGAGAGGAGAGAGTTCTAGAACTATGTAAGAGAGAGGAGAATTCTAGAGATTCTACCTAGGAACTATAATCAGCTGAAGAGTTACAATTAATTACAGCTGAACAGTCATAATAATTAAATACAACTGAACAGCCACTAGACACTTAATAATTACAGCACTAGTCATGTAATAATTACAACAATAGTGGCTGTTCGGATAGACCAAACAACACTCCCCCTCAAGCTGGACTGTAGATATTCTGCATTCCAAGCTTGGAGATAAGGTTGTGAAATCTAGGACTATGAAGAGGTTTAGTGAAGACATCAGCCACTTGATCTTCTGAAGTGATATGACTTAGTTTGATTAGTCCTCCTTCAATCTTTTCCTTGATAAAATGGCGATCAATTTCGATGTGTTTGGTTCGATCATGCTGAACCGGGTTATGTGCTATGCTGATAGCTGATTTGTTGTCGCATCTGAGCTCCATTGTGCCTTCCCACTTGATCTTCAAGTCAGACAATATGATACGAATCCAAAGAAGCTCACAAATGCCATGAGCAAGGGCTCTGAACTCAGATTCTGCAGATGAGCGGGCTACCACACTCGTTTCTTACTCCTCCAAGTAACCAAATTACCTCCTAAGAAAACACAGTAGCCCGTAGTAGATCGTCTATCAACAAGTGAACCTCCATAATCTGCATCAGTGAATGCTTGGAGGGTTAGTCTTTTTCCTCTTTCAAATAGAATACCTTTTCCAGGTGCCCCCTTTAGGTAGTGTAAGACTCGGTGTGCTGCTTCCATATGTGGTTTTCTAGGATCATGCATAAACTGACTCAGGACACTTACTGCATAAGCGATATCTGGTCGAGTGTGAGACAAGTAGATTAGTTTTCCACACAATCGCTGATACCGAGATATTTCAACCTTTGGTGCATCTGTGCTGAATCAAGCTTATGATTAGGATCCATAGGTGAGGTGGCAGGTCGGCAAGCACTCTTCCCCGTTTCAAAGAGGTCAGTGATGTATTTTTGCTGGCTAATAAAAATTCCATGAGAAGAACGAGCAACCTCAATTCCCAAGAAATACTTCAACGACCCAAGAGATTTGATTTCAAATTTGGATTGAAGTTGTTTCTCCAATCTTTGTTGTTCTTTGGGAACATTGTCAGTGACAATAAATCATCTACATAAACCAATAGGATGGTGATCCCCTCTGGGTGAGAATGCTTGACAAACAAAGTATGATCACCCTGACTTTGCTTATAACCAGCCGCACATACAACAGAAGCAAATCGCTCAAACCATGCACGGGGAGATTGCTTGAGACCATATGTCTTCTTAAGGCGGCAGACTTTGGATGAATCATTTGCAGCATCAAGACCAGGAGGTATCCGCATATATCTCTTCGTGCAAGTCACCATGAAGAAAGGCATTCTTCACATCAAACTGCAATAGTTTCCAATCAAAATGAGCTGCAAGAGATAATAGTATGCGAACCGTATTAAGTTTGGCAACTGGAGCAAAGGTTTCCTGATAACTAATCCCATAGGTTTGAGTATATCCTTTTGCAACCAGTTGTGCCTTATATCTCTCCAGTGATCCATCTACTTTGTATTTGAGAGTAAAAATCCACCTGCAATCAACCACATGCTTCCTAAGAGGTTTATTAACAATATCCCAAGTTCTATTTTTTTCTAATGCTCGAATTTCTTCCTCCATGGCTTCTCTCCACTCTCTTTTGGTTAATGCTTCAGAAACAGTCTTAGGGATTGGAATCTGATTAAGGCTTTGGACAAACAGTGAATGTGATGGAGAGAAGTTATCAAATGATACAAAATTAGTCAAGGGATAAAGAGGGGTGGAAGTACACTTACGGACTCCTTTTCGAAGAGCAATTGGTAGATCTGAATCGGTTGTTGGTGCAGGATCAACACTTGGTTCAGACGCTTGGTCCTCCATCAGCCATGGTCTGGACTTGTGTTCCCTGGAGTAAACATGTGTCAATGGAGGAGGGAGATGGGATGGTGAGGATGGTGGGGGGTGCTGGTGGTGTATCTTGTGAATTTGTGGAAGGAAGGAAGGAGAAGATGATGATTCATGTTGTGAAGGTGGTAAGGAGGGTGCTGGTGGTGATTCGGATTGGTTTGGATTTGTCACAGGAGTAAAGGAGATGTCAAAGGAGGTCATGGGAGGGTTATCATGGTTAGAATGTGTACTTGGAGGAGGAACGTCAATAGGTTCAGTAGAGGGATAGTAGGGTGTTTCCTCATGAAATGTGACATCTGCAGTGACATAGGTTTTTCTTGTGTTAGGGTTGTAGCACTTGTACCCTTTTTGTGTAGGAGAGTATCCAAGAAAGATGCATTTAACGGCCCGTGGATCAAGCTTCCCTCTATTGGGTGTGTGAATATGGACAAAAGAGGTACACCCAAAGACGCGTAGGTCCAAGTTTGTGGAAATCTTGTGAGTAGGGAAGAAATGGCTTAAGCATTCAAGAGGAGATTTGTTTTGAAGGACACGAGAGGGAAGCTTATTGATTAGGTGACAGGCGGTTAAGGTAGCTTCTCCCCAATAGCGTTGAGGTGTGTTTGATTGGAAAAGAAGAGCACGAGCTATTTCAAGAAGATGTCGGTTCTTTCTTTCAGCAATTCCATTTTGTTGTGGAGTATAGACACAAGAAGACTCGTGAATAATTCCTCTGGATTGAAAAAATGCTGTGACTTTTTGGTTGAAATAGTCAGTAGCATTATCAGTGCGAAACCTTTGAATTGAGGTGGAGAATTGAGTTTGAATCATGTTACAGAAAATGGGTATGATAGAACTTACTTCACTCTTATTTTTTAGTAGAAACAACCATGTAAATCGAGTGCAGTCATCAATAAAGGTAAGAAACCATCGAGCACCTGAGATATTAGCTATGGGAGAAGGACCCCAAACATCGCTGTGAAAAGAGAAAACGGAAGACTGCTTTTTGCCGTACTGAGAGGTAAAGAAGCACGAGTGTGTTTGGATTGTTCACACACTTCACATTTGAGGGCAGAGACATCAATACCAACAAGCAAATTAGGAAACAAAGTTTTTAAAGCATAGAAAGAGGGATGGCCTAAACGCTTATGATAAAGCCAAATTGTAGCATTTTTATCAGCAGCGGATACAAGGGCTCTACATGAATTAGGTGAGACACGATGTAAATCCAAGTAGTACAATCCATTCCGTTGCCTAGCAGTTCCAATCGTCTTCCCCGAGTGTAGATCCTGCAAAACACACCAAGATGGAGAAAAAAACAGCAAAGCAGTTGAGATCATTGGTGAGTTTATATACTGAAGCAAGGTTCATGGCAAGACCGGGGACATGTAGGGTATTACTAAGGTGCAATCCATTTGAGATTTTGGCAGTTCCTTGGCCAGCAACAGATGTGGATGTACCATTTGCTGTAGTAATTTGTAGTTTTTCAGGGCAAGATGAATAATCATCAAGGCAAGAGGAAGTAGAGGTCATGTGGGAGGTAGCTCCTGAATCAAGAATCCAGTCTCGTAAGACATGTTCCGAAGCATTAAGACAAAAAGATTGTGAAGTATTACCTTGTAGGGCGAGAGAGCATTGATCAGTGCTGGAGGGAGATTGAAGGGATTTCAGCATAGCCCGAAGTTGCTTCAGTTCTTCTTGAGAGATGTGTGAATCCGAAGGACCAGCAACTGTAGATGTGGTTGTGTAGGCTTTTCCATCCCCTTGTCCTCGTTTCTTGCGTTCTTTCTGCAGATGGGGATAAAGTTTCCAACACTGATCATTGTTGTGGTTTGACCTTTTACAATGACTGCACCACCTTCCTGTTTTACCAACATTATGTTCCCCTTTTGCAGTAAAGGCAGTGCTTTCAGTTGTCTTGTTTTCCAGCATTACTGAGCGGCGACTTTCCTCTGATTTGACAGTAGCAATGACCTCTTCTATATTAGGCAGATCCTTGTTTCCAAGAATTTGAACTCGAACCTGGTCATATTCTGGGTTTAGACCAGCCAAAAAACAGTACACACGCTGCTGGTTTGTTGCCTTTTGATATAGAAGTGCATCTCCTGTGGTCTCCCACTTGATGCTTTGGTATTGATCCAATTCCGACCACCACCGTTGAAGATTGGTAGCATATTCCGAGACTGATAGTCCTTCTTGCTTGGTGGTCATTGACCTAAGCCAGAGGTCATAAATAAAGGCAGCATCCTTTGCTGTTGAGTAGGATCTCTGGATATATTCCCAGATTTCCTTTGCTGTTTTCAGAAACATACATGTGATGCTGATGCTTGGATCCATTGAATCCCATAACCATGACCGTATGTTGGCATCTACTTTCTTCCATTCACCTTCATTAGTGTCAGCTGGTTTTGATTGAGTGAGATGATTGTCTAGTTCCTTCCCTTCTAGACGAGTAAGGACAAGCTGAGACCAAATCAAGTAGTTCTTGCCATTCAGTTTATAGGCTGAATCAATAGGAGCAAGATCAGTCTTGTTTGGTTTCAAAGCTGCTGTAATAGCAGCAGCAGCAGCAGATGCAACAGCATTTGAATCAAATTTGTTCTCCTCAGCCATAGTGATGAAGAAGAAAAAAAAGTGGGTGGATGAAGAAGGTAGAGACACCTTTTTAGGCAGAAGATTTAGGGTGGAGACACCCCTAGGAATAGAGTTTAGGCGGAGACACCCTTAGGAATAGAGATTTGGGTGAAGACACCCTTTATCTATGTTTAGTGTTTTAAGAAAGTGGTGGCTATGGTTGAAACCTGCTCTGATACCATGAAGTTTACAGCAGTAATCGTTGATGTGATGATTGTATTTGAGAAGTGATACAGCCCTATATTTATAGAGAGAATGTCTAAGAGAGGAGAGAGTTCTAGAACTATGTAAGAGAGGAGAATTCTAGAGATTCTGCCTAGGAACTATAATCAGCTGAAGAGTTACAATTAATTACAGCTGAACAGTCACTAATAATTAACTACAACTGAACAGCCACTAGACACTTAATAATTACAGCACTAGTCATGTAATAATTACAACAATAGTGGTTGTTGGATAGACTAAACAACAGCAGTAAACTATTGACAAATATATGTTTCTTCAATTTATTTAGTGAGGCCATTGAGAGAGAACGAGCAGGTGTGCAAGCTTGGGATGACGGTCATTCTTTTAAAGATGCCAATTTTTAAGATATAATGGGTCCATATCGTAATTATTCAAAACTACCATTCACATTTGACATTTTGAGAAGAGAGCAAAACTGGCAATTTTTCAAAAAATCGATTGCGCCAATTGGAAAACCGACTGAACTAAGGATATCAGCCAAGTAGCCTAGCCCAACATACGGTTAACTGGGTACCATTGTTGCTCCGTTTCCATTGTTTTATTACTATCATCCTTTATTATGTCTTCCCTTTGTAAGAGACCAGCTCAAGTTGCAAAAAAAAAAGCAAGGACAGTCAGCAGATATGTTCATGAATAAATAATGTCCAACCACTACTAGTCACTAGAGAGAATGACAACAGGATGTTATTAATAATTTGGCAAACGAAATCCATATTTTAGGTTATATCACCATCACTCAACCGTTAAGGTCAAGTCAGTCTTCTCATGAAAGTGAAGATAGCCCATTTGGCCTACAGGATAAGGGATGCGCATATAAAAAAGTTCATACAACAATGCAATATGCACATGAAATTCAAATAACCATGCATGTGGAAGTATATGACCATTTGTCAAAAGAAAGACATAGTGCATGGGCATTTGATAAAAAGAGAATGGAAAGGTTGAAATGGATTGAATCATACCCAAAGCACACTCACCATCTAGTAGCTTTCTACGGGTAATAGAGGGTTATTGCCATCAAAATATCAAGAAAGGAGGATGATGACTGGTAGTGTCCATCAGGATCCAACTATCAATTCAAGCAGATGACTACTGCAAATCCTAACATCCAATAAAGAACTCTGCAAATTAAGAATTAAGAGCCATTAAGCGTCAATACCTTCCATATTTCTCTGTGTGTAAGATGACTTTGCTCAAGATCAAAGATTTTTGCATAGTTCACTGTAGATAACGAAAAGACCCATAAATTGACCCCCCAAAGCCAAACCACAAGAGTCTGCAATAAAAAGACACAAAAGTTATGCATTCAAACAAGGAGCAGTGTCTCATAAAATTCAGAGTCAGTATTTACTAACCACAAGGAGAAGAGGATTGTAGTACAAAAATGCCTCATACAAAAATAGATCTCTGAGATCAGCACTCATTCTCATTACAGAGTCCCATCCAATCTGCACGTAAACAATAGTACCAAGCATGAGTGGTCAAACAAAACGTCTTCATTACCATACAATCAGATACCCATCAAGCGTTAGTAGAAAAAAAGAAAAGAAAAGACAAGTGTACCTTGCAACAGCTGAAACCCAAGAGAAAAAGAAAGTAGTACCTGCATGTCATTTTAATTGAGTATTATACAAGATGCATTATAAAATAAATACACATGGTAGAAATCTGTAGATTATACCCAGACAACTTCTTTCTTCCATCTTATTCCAGGATGAATTTATTTAGGCAGACCAAAACACCCTTATGAAACTGGATGCGATATCAATTTAAAAGTAAAAACATACAAATCCACCAGGTTTATAGATAACTATTCCATAACATCATATTTCATCTATCAAAAGCATAAATTTGAAGAATGTATATATATTTGGAGTTGACAGGCGTTTATATTTATAGAATCCAAGAAAAAACTTAACAAAAAAACAGATAAAGTTTCCTCAAGCTTCAGTGAAACAGAAAATAAAAAGCACACTGCATAATTCAGTGAAAACAGACAGTTTTTATATCTTAAGAGAAAGACATACACATGGATGAAACGTAGGTCTCTGTGTTGTAAAAGAAGTATGAAAGTCATCCATTTTGATCTCATTTCTACTTCAATTGTAGCAAAAAAAAGTAAGCATTTTCATGCTCTGCAAAATCAGTGGCCCTTTTCCACAGTTTGATTAACAAAATCTTGAAGCGTCACAAGTGATATGATCTTTGAAGAAGAAGCAAACCCTTAATCTCCACATAAAAGTTGGCGAAGGCATGGTTGCAGCACCACTCATTGGGACACTGATACCCTTCATTTGGTTTGCCTCCACTGAATGAAAAAGGTTATCTTCTGAACTATATCCAGGGTCTCCTAAAATATCAAGTATTAGAGATGATAAACCATTTCATCGTATAAAAACTGAGCAACTGCAGAATAAGGGTTCTAATTTGTTGCAAAAGCATAATTGATAAAACTATTGCAAAAGCATAATTGATAAAACTATGCCCAAAGTAAAAAAAGATGAATTAAAATGGAGTAATTCCCAGTTAAAGAGAGAAGGATATACTTCCAGACTTCCGCAGATGCGGACTATAGGTAGCATTCACTAGACTTCCAAACATAGATGAATCTAGTGGAAGCAAAGGGGTATATTACAGCTAGCATATGCCTTTAACCTGAAATGAAATACGGACAAAAAAGTCTCAGAGAATTGAAAGATAGAAAGAGTAAAAACCTGGAATTCAAAAGAGCATGTAATAACTTCTTTGGTACGATGAATAGTATATATATCATTCTTGACAAAATGATGGTTTACAGCAGACATTGAGGATAGTAGCCCAAAAAATGCTACTAGTAAATCAGAATAATAATAACGATAAGAAGTTTTCAAAAGCTGACCATTGCTGACACCGAACTCAGATCCCTGAACGGAACTATCCCATTTGTATTAAAATTGGAAATAGAAAAGTTCCATGTTGAGACGCGACCAAGAGTTTGTAAATTGTATAACGCTTTCAGGAAAAGTGAAGAGCACCAGAGATTTTTTCAAACAATTCCTTCAGTTTTTGGATAGATATAGCAAAATTTAAAATCTGTAATTCTCTGAATGCATTGATTACTGAGCAAACTTATGTTTCTAATGTAGCCAAATTGAACACAAATTTATACAATCACAATAGACAGATCAAACCACAGAAGAGAAGTATGTATACGAACTCGCCTTCAAAATAGGATTCAGATAGACTTGAACTATGTTTTGTACCCATTGTTGTTAAATGTTTAATGGAGAACAGAGCTAGGATGAATAATGAGAAAGAGAGGAAAACAGAATTAGCATCGCTGAGTTCACTGGCAATATTTACTGAGCTTGGTCAAGATGCCAAATATATAACACATAGCGTTATATGCATAGATGGAAGAACATGATACACCAAAAAGCGCACAAATCAGGATATGGATAGACTTATATTGGGTTCATTTACATTGTATTCGATCTGAACGGAAAGTTCTACAGATCTAAAAATATTCATAACTTCCAAGAACATTAGACCGTAAACATGAGCATGGCCCAAAAGTTAAAGTCAGAACCCAATCAAGGGCTCCCAGATATTCATCCTTATTACAACTATCATTTAAGGTAAGCACCCTAACTTAAAGAGAGTCAAACCCATTCAAGTTAACTCATTGAACATGAGAAGTCTACAAGAAACATTAAGAAATGCCTAGTCTTTTTATAAGAAAAATAAATGCTCAGTCAGTTTCACAAAAAGCTCTTTCAAGATTATCCTTCGTACAATCAGGCATGATAAAATAGCTCAGGACCCATTGTCCAACTAACAGGCTCAAACACCAAGCTTAACAAAGATTTATAGGCGTGTGCCAACCCAAGCCCAAAGGAAGTTGCCACTCAAAAGACTAGTCCATTAGGTTGGAGAACCCCTTGGGCTTGGTAACTACTCTGATGCTCTTAGGAGTCCAAGTGGAATTGCTACATTTCAACCCTGCGTAGCCAATGCCCTCATTGCCCTACTATGGACTGCCTATGTTGCATCTAACTCTAGGTTGGCTTCACTCTGTTTTATTGAGTTAACCCTTTTTTAGGTTGCTCCTTTTCCAAGTACCCTTCACTATGTGCGGGAATTTCAAAGAAAGAACCACATTTAGCAAACCAAGCTCAATAGAAGAGCCCACTCAAGCTTATGTTTACTCTTAAACTACTAGCTTCTGATGTGGCATTGCTACACATAACTGCATTTCCTACCTCCATTAGGAAGGACTAAACTACCATTATTAGGGGGTAACTTGAAAGAGGCATCCTCTGCTGTAATAGAGACAATTGTGCAACTAGGTATAAAGGCGTTACATAACTGGGGCTAATGACCCATAAAGAAAGCATATTTAGCGCAGCAAGCGAGTAATCAGAAACCAAAACAAGGAACATGGTTGCATATACCTGCTTTCTCTTCATACCCTGCGTTCAGCAAGATTCACATATGACATACCCTTTTAGAGTGACAAAATGATGTTATAAGGATCGAAAGAAATCAGTTTGGCCTCAGACTAATGTTTAGGCTACACTCACATGTTGCAGGGTACTGCTTATAGTAATTCTCAAATCCAACCCCCTCTCCTGTGAGGCCGTTCATTGTATGAACTAGTAAGTAGGCAAAGCATATTAGACTCGAATTTAAAGGGAGGGGAATGTTGCAAGTGAAATGCTTAGAGTAATATTTAATCTAAGGAGCTCTTCCACCTAAGTAAACTAGTCTTCAGCGTTAGTTTTTTCTCTGTCACTGCCAAATGCAGAGCAAGTTTAAGCAATCCTCATCCGTCATATCCAAAACTTCAAGCAGGAAAGAGATAGGTAGTCCGGTACCAAACATATCTGCAGACCAGCCTATGTCTATGCAAACATATTTCTCAAAAGAAACGTGGTATGTATCTTCTGCTTGTTGCTCAGTGCCTAAAATACAACATACACTACTTTTCTATCCTATTTAACCCGCCCCAGACTTCAATCCTGACATCAGTGTCTCTAGATTGTAACCAACTACTAGTAGTAAGAGTAGCTTACTGAACCTCCTCATAGGTTGATCGACTCAATTGGCTGTATCGAAAACAACATGGGCCTAACATGAATGGACTTTTATTATGGGCTCTAATACATAGATGACAAAATTTAGGCTAAAAAGTGCTTGACCGGAGCTGTTAACGACAAACTCTCGACTTTCTTTTGCACATGCATTGGCATTGCACCCATACAAACATCCAAACCATATAATTTGAGCCCTTTAGGATCTAGATTCAGATGCCAAAGTTCAATCCTTTTCGACAATCACGAGAACCATCAAGCAAAAATCATCTACAGACGCTTGAAACGTCCACGCCATCTGAATCCAAAAAAACACCGCTCCCCCAATAAAAAAACTGAGGTGGGCAACAATGATTGCATGTCAGAAGAAATGAAGAATCAATCTTCTAACGCGGTTCGATTCTAACCTGTTGAAATAGAACTCTCCCAGTTTCAACTTTCTCGTAGTCAGGTTGGGAGACCATTCGAGGGAAAGATAAAAGAGGAGCTGTATCCTGAAAATAGATCTGGAGTAAAAGAACGCGCCAGAGCTTGGGCCTTGGAGGAGAGGGGAATGAAGGAAGAGAGCGCGGGGTTTTTTTTTTTGAGTACTAGGATCTAGAGGGCAAAGGAGAGAGGTGGGGCCATCTGTTCAGACTTCAGAGTGCTGCTGCTGAATGAACTAAAAAGCGAGATTTGCCCGTAGAAATGTCAAAGGAGCAAAAGCGAGGTGGCTTTTAACTTGTATTGCAAAATTGAAGGCTTTGATTGATGCGTTGAGGGGTCGGAATCACATAACTGCCGTTGACGAAGAAAGATTCCAGCAACATCAGAAGAACAGGCATGGGAAGCCAAAACGGCCATGACAAACTGGTTCTAATCCACTAGTCAGTTTCAAACAAAACTAACAACAGTAGCCACAGTACCCTACAATTTAGCAACTTAAATTAAATAGCAATCATTCTTGTCTACAAGGATATGTAGCTATCTTTGGCTACATTTAAAATTATACAGTATGTATGGTGTAAATATACAAATTTTATAAGCTTATTGTACAGTTTAAAAAGTTAGTATGTACATCTGATAAATTTCAGTAATATCATAATTCAATGCATAATTTTACATATACATCCGTATAATTTTAATTTACTGACTGTACATTTTTTATAGAACAAATGTACATGTATGTAGCCATCTATAGCTACATTTGGATGTAGCCAAGAAATTATCATTAAATAGTTTAAACTTTTTATCAACTAAAGAATATGAACTAAACAAATATACATAAAAAATATATATACAATTTTTTTCGTAACCACTAGCATATTATAAATTCAAGCGCATCTTACAAACATAACGGTGTAACCCAACCACCTCAAGCTGCTAAGGGCAACCAATCATCAAAGGAGGCCAAATAAGCAATTGCGTCCTTTTTGGCAGTACGCCTGGGTCAAATGCTCGAGCCTTGTCTCACATTTTGGAAGATTTCAACAACATGCATCAGATCAAATGTATTAACATAGATAAATCTGCCCTCATGTTTTTTGTAACACTATCCCAATCTTCGAGCAGAGATTGCTACCATCTTAGGGGCTAGGCAAGTAGGAGACTTGGTATGTATTTGGGCTTTCCCAACCGCATTGGTCGTAACCGGAATCATCAACTCAGGCAGGAAGAGATCTCCTAATTAAGTATGTCCTTCAAACCATTCCCACCTATGTCATGTCCATCATTGCTATGCCAAATAAGCTCCTCAAGCAAATTAAGAGCATGATAGCCCGTTTTTGGTGAGGTGGTGCATCTGCCTCGTCTGCCATCCATCGGACAAAATGATTAAATCTTTGTCGGATTTGAGCTCGGGTGGTTTAGGTTTTCACGATTTACGATGTTTCAACTAAGCTTTACTTGCACTTTTTATGGCTTTAATTCTTCCTATTTTCATAACAATTCATGTCATATTTCCCACTAATCATATATGTTTCCTTATATTTATGTTTTGATGTGAACTGATACATTTTATGTGTCAAATGCAGTTAAAAATCATGGAATTGAATTCTTCATTTCACAAGCTAAGCAACGCAACAAACGGGGGCAAAACAGAATCCAAACGAAGAATCTAGGCCTTTGAAGTTGATGCTGCTCATTTTATGTACTGGTCCGGATTTGTGTCCGAATTTGTAAACCTGGACCAGTTGCAGGCACTATTTACTGGTAAATTTGAAACCTGGTTCAGGTTTATTTCCTGGTTAAATACTTCAGAGACGTCCGTACATGTATGTCCGGACGCACATCCGGATGGAAAATCTAACGGCTCTCGACACGACGTTTTTAATCAAAATAAGAGGTAAAAAACTCTAATTGGTCGCTGCTCTATATAATTGAAGTTAGGGCTGCAAATCGGATTCAAGCCTCAACAGAGGCTGCTAACGCCTCTCCTCAATTCTATTCGCTCACGATACAACACCACCATCATTGTTCATCATCATTATCACCATACCACCACCACCGTATCCTTCACCTCCATACACACCACACCACACATCCATAATCCACCATTGTTGCACCGACATGAAGACAGAATTAGAGCGGGGAGCCGGAGTCAACTTGTTAACTGAAGTTTTCTCTACCCTTTATCTTATTTTGTTTAGTGTCGTTCTTTGTTATTGTTGCTATTTTTAGAGTTATGTTTGAGTAGTTAGTTTAGCTCCCCGGATTGGGGTAGCAAATCGGATCTTTATATTAATTTTGTAACCTTTTCTCTGATTATTAATACAGTAGTTTAATTCTTGTTCTTCACGTACTTTAATCTTATGATCAATTATTAGAGTAATTTTTGTAGTTAGTAATCAAAATGCAGCGCTGAGATTAGTTAACAACACATAGAAAGTTAAACCGAAATAACGACTAGAAGCATGGTGTGCCTATATGTTAATTTGTCTCCAATAGGAATTGGTTGTAAAGCGATGGGTTAGAATTGACTTGGGCATGGTTTGTGGCTTGTTATTTCTGCCAGTTAGGATTCGTTGTACAAGGACCAGTGATAAGTGTGAAATATATCTATTTGTATGGCTTTAATTCTTCCTATTTTCATAACAATTCATGTCGTAATTCTCACTTATCATATGTTTTTCCTTAGATTTATGTTTTGATGTGAACTGATACATTTTATGTGTCTAATGCAGGTAAAAGTATAGGAAATGCATAGATTTTCTCAACAGGATTCTAACGTAACAAACGGGGGAGCAAAACAAAGCTAAAACGAAGAATCTAGGCCCCGTTGTTGTGTCCGACCTTACGTCCGAACGTGTAAGGCCGGACAAAGGCCGAGACTGTCCAGAGGGATGTCCGGACACAAGCTGAGAGAAATTCCATGTGACATAAACAGTGTCCGGACATGTAACATGTGTAAGCAGGCAGTAGCAATGCTGCGTTTCATCAGGAGAAAAAAAACTTCTATCATCGATCGTTGCTTATATACATGAAGTTAGGGTTGAAACAGCACGCTCACAACAGGGGCTTAGCGCCTCTCATTCTCTTCACCATCGTACACCATCTCCATCAACCAACACCATGTTCATCCACATTCGTTTATCACCACCACACCACACCATCACAGACCACACCACCACACTATTGACCACCAGACCACCACCACTACCATACCACATATCACATATTGGTTCTAACGGAGGATCGACGTTACAACGGAGTCGAAGCGGAGAGTCGGAGTCAACTTGCTAACTGGAATTTTTTTACTCTTCCTTTTATTTCGTTTAATGTCTTTCTCTATTATTTTTGTTATTTTTATATCTTGAGTTACCTGTGTTTTACAGTCAACTTTTTGGTTTTCACAGTCATTTTAATAAAAAAATAGTCAAATTTTTAAATTTCACAGTCACCAACATACAGTCAGTATTCTAGAGTTCACAGTCACAACAAAAATGAGTATATATATATATACCCCAGACACTATGTCTATCTCCACGCTCTCATTTCTCATTTGCATGAAAAAATCACATTTCAAAACCTCTCAAACACTCTCTTTCAGACGAACACAATTTCACACGTTTAAGGTAACATTTTTCACGCATCTTTCATTGTTTTATGTTATTGTATGATTAGGATTAGTTTTAGTACTGATTTACATTAATCGGAAGTCAAATCGAGCTTAAAAATAAAAAAAAAACTAGATCACACATGATGCGTCCGTAAAATGGACCAGTAGCGCCGCGGTCCGTTTTACAAACAGTCAATATTGGTCCATTTTACAGACAAGTCAAGACCATTCGTTTTGCGGATGAGTCATGACCGTCTGTTTTGTGAACGAGTCAAGACTGTCCATTTTACGGACGATTCAAGACCGTCCGTTTTGCGGATGTTATAATTTTGTCCATTGCGGATGTCTCTTCATTCCGTCCGTTGCGGACGTTTACTGTAACCGTTCGTTTGGACCAGTGAAAATGGACCGTTTTGACTGATTTTGTTGTTTTGATGTCATTTTTTTACAGATGAACCGAAAAGACAAACAACAAGTGGTGGCAGATTGTTCTACTTTAAAGGCCAAGAGAAACAAGGTAACTCGATCTTTGAGGCTGCAAATGGAGGCGAAGAGGCGGTCCAAGAGCATTGCAGACCGACCATCAACATCATGGTCACTTGTTGCCTCATCTCCTCACCCTGTTGCTGCTTCTCGTTTGTCTCCTGTTCATCGGGAGTTTGCGTCAACGAGGAGAAGGTTCGTATCTGATTGTGACGACGACACCGATGATGATGAAGATGTGGACCAGCAAACGACCGGACATCAGTTAGCCCTTCCTACTGCACCTCTGCCGGTCGAGGAGAGGCACCTACTGAGGGTCGGATACCCACTGATTGGTTCATCACTCCGAAGTCCATCCCGATTGCCGGTGGTCCTTTAGATGCCAGCCCTCTACGAAGATCTGGTGGACATGCTGCACTTGATGTGTGGGAAGGAGTGATATGTATCTCTAACTTTTGTTCTTTAATGTTATTAACCTATAAAGTATGACTACTAAGCATTGCATATACGGTGTGCAAATTTCAAAAACGTATGTAAACATTAGATTGTACATAGAAAACTTATATAATCGATATATCTCTAGGATCGTGGATGTTTGACATTTGTATCTAGTGGCCCTTTACTGGAAAAGTGGCATGCTGATCTCCTTTACCACGAGAGGACTAAGGAGGTAGTGAGAGACAGTGGGTTAGCGCATCTTCACGACTGTTCACATGGGTATTTTGATTTGGCGTTGATATCTCCTTTCGTGGAGAGGTGGTAGCCGGACACCAACACCTTCCACCTACTTTTTGGTGAGATGACGATCACTCTGCATGACATCTATCACATTATGGGCATACCGATTTAGGGAGAGTTGTTGCCTTTGAGGCCCCTGAGGAGTTGCGTGGAGGTGCAACAACACCGGAGCTGACTTTGGACCATGCGCTGGCTGCACTCGCTGAGGTGGTAGGCCTTCCTTCAGTCAATGTGGTGAAGGATCAGAGGTGGTACCACAAGGGCAGCGTAAAGTACAGTAGGGTTAGGGGTGTGTGGCCATGCAGATGCCACGTACGCTTGCGAGGCTCGTGGCTATCTGTTCTACTTGCTTGGTTGCACATTATTCCCCGACAAGGGGAATGACAGGATGCGCCCCTACATTTGTTGGCCCCTACAGGACATCGACACCATCTCACACTACGCGTGGGGTACTGCACACTCACATATCTCTATAGAGTACAGCTCGGTGTCTCTTCTTGTGTTGAGACGAAGACAATCACTGGTTGTCTTACCCTACTGCAGGTATCAATCTGGAACAACTTTATTTCATTGCATGTACAATTAACATTGTTAATAATAGTACTAAAAGTTTTTTAAATATTGCAGTGCTGAATCTATGAATATTTCTCTGGTATTTGTCGTCGTCTGATGGTGAATACCGCCTCACTTGTCCCATTTGTGGTGAGGTTTGCCAAGATTGAGGGTCGACATAGTTCAGACCACAGCCGACTCGTGAAGTATCAACGACGTTTGGACGCCCTTATTCCCAACCAGGTATGATACCATGACTTAATAACTAATTTTTTTATTATTTAACTTGTTAGGATTAGTTGACAAATAGAGAAAATTTAAATTATACGGTTGTGTGGACCCCATACGGAGAGGATGCGTGGAGCATCCAGCAGGGTCGGTCTCAATGGTTTGGACATCTACACATGATGATACTGTTGAGCCCTACCATCCGAACCGGTGTATGCGGCAGTTCGGCATGGTCCAGACCATTCCCTCCACTCCAACTCTATGACCATATACAACGGTACGGAAGAGGACCACCAGAGACTACATGGTTGAGCATGTTGCATCCCCGGCGCTATGGAACAGCCAATTCAGCATGTATACGACCGAGTTCATACACGTACGACGCGTTTCACCGGGTGATGATGTGGAGGCAGATTACCTCGACTAGTACCTCACTCGGACGCATCCGAGACTCATCCCTCCTGGTGGAGCTACAGCCCCGCCTCCTGATCCAAATGTAAGTGAGTATATCATTTCATCTGCACAATATATCAATCAATTGTTACAAATTAATCTACAAATATTTCATATGTTTACATCCACATGTCACGCTCACGACTATTGCGCAGCTGATGGAACCGTACTTCCCGCCCCCACACCCCGATGGATGGCTAGTGCAGATGTCTCCTGATGACTTGTCCCAGTTTCAGCATTCGTTCGATCAGATGTTGGGACAGGTCCAGCACTTCAGGATCTCCTAGCAGACTCAGAGGGGGGTGGTAGAGGGAGAAGTCATAGAGGCGGTGGCAAATGAGGGGGGGAGTTTAATCTTTATTTAGATTTTTAATCTTTAATTAAGATTCATGAGTTTATTGTAGAATTAGGGAAGAGTTTATTAATAGATTCATAAAGTTCAGGTTTGCAGAACAATCCAGGGTGCTTCCTTAGATTTAGATTTTAATCTTTTTTTATTTATTTAGTTTATTTTAATTATTTTATGTTTGTTTGTTTAGTTAGTATTTTATTTATATTAAGAAAACCTTAAAAGAGTCATTTTCGGTTTTCTTAGTTTAATTTAGTTTCTCATTTAGTAAATAAATTGTCAATTAATTGAATGAGGTCCATGAGATCGACAACCCACTCATTCACTAATTCCGTAAAACGATAGGTACACTGCCTAGGTAGAGATAGTAACATATTTCTGCTACAATAAGCTCATAGCCATGCATGTTGTTCTTGTTCGGGGGCCATGGATTGTCAATAACTCCCTCTTTGCAATCTAGAATCTAGAGTCTGGTAAACTCATTGAGTAGCATGAGTTTAAATGGGTTCAGTTTTGGGTTCACGTCTATGATGTCTCAAGGGCATACTACGACATTCAATTTGTGAGAGGGTGGCGACGAAATTGGGGTGATTTGCGGGGGTCATGATCGGCTTCTTCTGGTTACAGGTACATGCGCATCAGAATCCTCCTGAACATTTAACTTTTGATATGTTGCTCTCTTTTGATCTCTCTGGATGAGAAGGATTTGGTTTCAATGATCACTTCTGATAATATGCCCTCCATCTGTTCAGAGTGCGGTTTATTTATGCATGGCTCTGAAATTTGCCCGCTCATGTTCGCTTCTAGTGAGGATGATGTCCTTTATAGTATGTGGCTTAGTACTGAAGTATTTTTTAGCCAGAAAAAACCTAGGGAGGTTCATACGGAACCCGAATCCTGCTCTTATATGTGTGAGGTGGTGTCTGAATTATCGGGACAAAATACTTATAATTCTTTGGTAGGACTGGCTTTGGTGTTTCTTCTACGTAGAAGACTGCTCCAATTGTAACTGAAAGTGATCCTTCCTCTCTCTTTGAAGCAATGCATATATACCAATCGGACCTCCCTAGAGAGTGAGAAGCACAAGTTCGATCTTCTTCTAGCCGATGCAATAAGAGAAGAGTTTGGGACTTAAGAGTACCTGAGGTTGATCGCAAACGTAAGAAGGTCAAGAATAATTCAAGTACTAATCCATTTGATTTGGCAGGTGGGAGCATTAGTAACAAGAAGTTTGATATACAGGGAGCTCTAGCGATTACTTAAGATTCGTCAAGTGGAATGAAGGCTATGGTCTCTAATTGTATTGGTAAGGACACTACTCATGCAATTAGTTTCTTTTGCATCTTTGATCAAGATTGTGTCCTTTTTAGCTGTTTGATTAGGTGTAATCGGCTATGATTGCATTTTTAATATGCCTCTAGTTGGCTTGTTACCGGTGTGGGTACATATTTTGATATTTGGTGGTTGTTTAATTAGTAGTGGTACTTTGGTAGCTTTATACTTTTTGTTAGGAGGTGGAGGTTTGAATATTTTAGTCGTCGATGAAGATATGCAAAAGTGGGATGAGCTTCAAGGGTCACTCTATGGTATTAGTTGGTCTTTCTCTAAGTTGCTCATGCAATCTCACAACAAGAATTGGTTGCGCATAGCAGTTAAACCTGTTATGTTTTATTTTGAGTTATGATATGTCAGTATTATGGATATAACCTCCATTTGTATTGTACTTTGTATGTTAAGTTAATGGAATATGGTTGGTATTTTCGGGAAAAATTCTACATACAAGACTATATATTTTTTTATTTCAAATTAAACAACATTGATGACAAATTAAACATCATTCACTACACTTTTTTCACACTAAACTAAACAACTGTATTGAAGCATTGTATTATAGTATAACTTATTGTACTGTAAAATTTGTCTCAATGAACGGGCCATGTAAAGGTACATAATTATTTTTTAAAGAGTACATAATTGTTTTTTAAATAGTAAAGAAACATTAAATGATTTTTCTTTAAAAGGTTCACAAATTGGAGTCAAAATGCTTTCAATCCGATCATCGTATTGATTGTACGATAATAAGGTACAACTTTGAACGAACTTTACATTTAATTTAAACAACAACAATATAATGTAGAACAACTTTTATAATACATATCACTTTTGCATCAATCTGAGCAATCAATATGTTACTTAAAGGAATGGTTATACGATGCCCACCATACAACCGGTTATACAATATACTTTAGTATTTACCTCATTCTCCTTATGCTCGTTCTGGAGATAATTGTATCGACTTGGGTATGTTGAAGTTTTCCTTCCATGATTATATAGTTTTGATGATAACATCTATAAAACAAAGACTGATTAAAAGGGGTGCTTTAGATATTCTAGGGTTTTATGCAAAATATTAAAAGTGAGGTCCTTATGTAACTAAAATAATAGTATATCAATTTTTTTTGAAAAGTTGGTAACTATTAAGTCATTTATTTTAATTGATTTTTATATAAAAAACTAGTTACCAATATAAAAACTTTAACATATTTTTAAAAAATATAGGTTCTATATTTTTTTGGTCCTATAATTTGAGAGCAATATTCACAATGATTCAAAGGGGCAAGGTATCCAGAGAAAATCCAGAGAAGAATTCAGTGTTGGGAGCAGTGGAATTCAGTTTTGGGAGCAGTGGAATTCAGTTTGGGGAGTGAGCTTGGGGAGTTAAAATTTGGAGAGGAGAATTGCTAATCGTCGAACTATATTTCGGGGAGTATGGCGCGCGATGACAAAATGCAATAAGTGTGGAATAGAGATCTCGGAGAAAATGATATGTTTCGCGGCTTTTAAAGAAGTCAAGTATACCTACGGAACAAAGCCGTGGGTAAATACCTACGGGAAACCTTCGTAGGTAAAGAGTCTAAGTCATTTCCAGTGAAATTAAAATGCAGGCGTTTGATATTTGTATAGAAACATATTTACCTACGGAAAATTCTGTGGGTAAATACTTACGGGATATTCCGTGGGTAAAAGTGGCCTTAGTATATATGTTATTTATCTGCTTACAGACGCTGTCGTTTAGTAGTATAATTACATGTGGAAAAGTCCGTGGGTAAATACCTATGGGATATTCCGTGGGTAAAAGCGGTCGGTTATTTATCTGCTTACAAACGTTGTCGTTTAGTAGTATAATTACCTACGGAAAAGTCTGTGGGTAAATACCTACAGAAAGTTCCGTGGGTAAAATTGGCTCGTTTTGTTGTTATTTTACCTACGAAATATGTAGTGGGTAAATACCTACGGAAAGTACCGTGGGTAAAATTGGCCTTAATATGCAGCTACTTACCTGGGCAAAAACGCAGTCGTTTTATTTTAATATTTTACCTATGGTTGAAGTCCGTGGGTAATACCGGCCTTGGTATATAGGTTATTTATTTGCTAGTGAACGTTGTCGTTTAGTAGTATAATTACCTACGGAAAACGTCAGTGGGTAAATACCTACGGAACGTTTCGAGGGTAAATACCTACGGAACGTTCCGTGGGTAATTTTTTTTAGTATGCAGCTACTTACCTGGGCAAAAACGCAGTCGTTTTATTCAAATATTTTACCTACGGTTGAACTCCATAGGTAAATAACTACGGGATTTCCGTGGGTAATACCGCCTTAGTATATAGGTTATTTATTTGCTGGCAAACGCGGTCGTTTTACGGTTAATTTACCTATGGGAGGTGTCCGTGGGTAACTTATTTGGTTAAATATTTTAGTACACACATTACCTACGGAAAATACCGTGGGTAAATATTGTATCTAAGTTTACCTACAGAAACCCCCCGTGGGTAACTATTGCCACCAATTTACCCACAAAATTAGTCCGTGGGTATTTTTCACGCCACTTGGTGTTGTGTCCTCTCATGACTGCCCATGCCATTTACCTACGGAATTGTCCGTGGGTATAAATTTCCGTGGGTAATCCGTAGGTATTCTTTTGGTATACTCTTCCTTCACTTTCTCGTAGGTAAACTGTGGGTATTTACCTACGGTTTTGATCCCGTGGGTAATTTTCTGTAGGTAAACAGCAACTTTTTAGTAGTGATAAGGACGGAGTAAACTGCCCTTCAAACTGTACCTATTGGTCAACCCTAGAGTGAATATGTAGGATTTATGTATATTAAGTGAAGCCCCCAAACAAAAGATGATGAGAAACGCAACTTGTGAAAGATGTCACCCGTGACTAAGACATTACGATTCGTGCTTAAAAGAAAATAAAGATCAGACTTATATTGGATAAAATTAAACAGTGCCATTTATTAGAAAATCGTTCACGCTCCTAGCGCTTCCCTCACTCTTTCTCTTCCCCCCATTCTCGTACCTCTTTGGTTCTCTTCCTGTTTCTTCGACCATCCCGCCCGTTAACGAAACCATTCGCACGCTTGAACCCTGAAGTGACCCCGCCAAACCATCGGGCACCCGCCTGTTGGTGTTGGCCCCACCAAGGGGTGCTTCCCTCTCCCTATTTTTTCCCTCTGTTATGATATCTCTCCAAGATCTGAGTATGTGTTTGGTGGCCTGCTTCCCTCCTTCCGACGTTCCTGCATTGTGCCCATGGCTAGCTGGCTCCCCAGCACCCGCTCTACTCTAGCTTAGTGTCTGGTGGGCTCGCCTGTCACCCTCCCTCCCCCACATTTGCAGTTCGTCCTTGATTATTCATTTACAGGTTCTAGCTCCAACCCTCCCCCAGCTCTTCCTAGTGTTACAAGTACCTCATCCCTGCTGCATGTAGAGATGGTCTCCCCCTTGTGCGCTTCTTCTACTATTTTTCCTTTCCCCGCAATGCTAGTGGCACTGGGAAATTTTCAGGCGTGCAAAATTCCTCTTTGGTGAATGTCTTTGGTACTACGTATAACTATTCCTGGCCCTCGGTGTTTTGTGGTTAGTGATGGCCAGCCCATGCACTCCTTAGGCCCAGCCTAGGAGGTGACTTCTCACCCCCTCTACAAAGACTTCAAGTGTGGAAGACATGTAGCAGATGGAGTGGGTGCCCCATGTAGTAGCCCCGCCCATGTACTCTTCAGGCCCAGCCCAGCAGGTGGTCTGCCCATCTCTTATGTACACCTTGTTTGTTTTTGCCCAATTCCCAACAGTCCTCTGCGTGGGCTTGTTCCAATATGCAAGACCAACTCTAGAGAGCCCCATCCTGGCCTAGGTAAGGGAGTTGGGTTGACTCGGCCCTTCAAGCGAACCTTGACTAGACTCCCTGGTTCCTGTTGTTGGTAAAGAGACCCCCATTTTAGACGAGTCATCTTTTCTTCTGCTTTCCTAGTTTCCAGCTAGCATCCCCAATGCTCCTCTGAGCGTGAAAAGTACCATCTCTATTCCTCGATCGCTACAAATGGGTTTGTGAACCCACATGAAAATGCAGTATCATTTATGGAAAAACTTCTTGCTAGACGAAATAAATGCACAGGTATCTATATTCATTTTGAAAACACTATTGAAGTAAATAATTATGACCCATATATGACTATCGAGGAAGGTGATATGACTTAGGTAATTCAAATTCTCTACTTGGACACATATGGAGGAAATTAAAGTTTAACCTTATTAAAGATGTTGTCCTTAGAGCTTGGATTTTATCACCCCGCCTCAAATTCTCCTAAATTAAGATGGATGATTTAAATTTAGATTTGACAAGGAAGTGGACCTTAATTGGTGTTCAAAAGAGGCCCATGGATTCTTAAGTCCTCTCCTTTAGTGTTTAAAAAATGGTCTCCCGAAATCTCTTTCAACCCTAAAGACCTACATAAAATCTCTTATGGATCCAACTCCTCAGGCTTTACATTAGTCTCTGGTCCAGATCGTATCTCAAGAAGAACTGTGTGAAGATCAGAATTCCCTTGCGTACAAATCAATCCACTGCCAACAAATCTAGAATCTCTTATGCTCGAGTGTTGGTTGAAGTTGATTTCGACAAGGATCTAGTGGGGGAGACTAAGATCTACACTCTTGGAGGAATCATCCACCAGTATGTCTACTATGAATGGGAACCAGTCTCCTACTCTTCCTATAAATCTCTGGGGCACCCCATTTGAAATGTCATCTCTCCCTGACCTTAGGTGCTTCCCCCTCTGTTTTCTAAAAAATATAAGAGAGTTCCTCCCACCTCGCTTGCCATGCCTCTCATTAAAAGTGTTATTCCTCTACTCCTTTATCGTCTTCCGAGGTCTCTCCCCTTCCTCCTCAAAAATAAAAAAACCCTCCCTTAATATCCAGAAGCCTCATTATCTAGCTTTTTTTTATCAGGGGGACACAACCTTTCCAGATGCACCAATCCCTAGTTCCATCTCCCATTTCCTCATGTTTTGCAAATTTCCTCATCTATTCCCTTCTTTCCTAAGTCACTTTTGCCTTCATCCCCCAGCCCATCCCTGCTTCTAGCCAGAAGAATGCCTAGCAAGAAATGTCATTCCCTTCAATGCCTCTAATATGTTCTACATAAAAGGATTTCTCCCTCCAAGTTGAAAACTTTATCTCCTTCTTAGACGAGACCATGGAATCCAAGGCCTCCCTCTTCTCCTCCCCTATTATCCCTACATGAATATTGCAAGATGGAATGTGAGGAGATGTAACGATCGCCTAAAGCTTAAGGAGATCCACTTTTTGTATAGGATAATCACCTTTAATGATGATGTTGATGATGATGGAACGTAACGGGAGAGGATGTAGAACAATGAATTTACGTGGTTCGGTCAAATGTGACCTAGTCCACAGTGTGTGCAACGAATGTTATACTAATTTGTGAGGAGAAGCAAGTTACAATTTTTCAAGCCTAAAAGCATGAATCTCTCACCTTATATAGAAGAACTATTTAGCAAAAAACTAGGGCATTGGCCGATAGGGTAGACGTCACGAGCTGGGGTGGTCAGTCAGTGCCTGACTACTGATGTATGTGGAAAGACATCCCAATTATGAGGTACCTACAAAAAGAAGGTTATTGTGTAGGCTCGTACTTGATGCTTTTCATGCGCCAGACCCAAGATAATAGTTATCGTGAGTCAGTCCAAGGGTCTAGCTAGTGTTATGGGTCAGAGCCATGTCAAGATCCCTAAAAAACCATTAACTGTGCTAATTAGGAATTTGCCTCTATCGATCAAGTTGTTTGTTCGATAGTCCGAGTCATGAAGCTCGAGCTGGATAAGACCACTTGTATGTGTGGTTGATTTATGTTTGAGACCACTTGGCCGAGGATTGTGGTATTTGGGTCATGTAATTTAGTTTGAGGACTTGGCAGAGGCTTTGTGAGCTAAGTGTGTTCAAGATATTTTTGGTTGTGGCTTGAGACTGGAATGGGAGAGCTGGCCGAGGATTCATATTAGTTGGGGACCAGCATTAGAGGGTGAAAACTAGCCTGGGAAGGTGAAGAATGGTTAATTAATAAGAGTATTTACACGTGGGATAAACATTTTAAATAAATCATGCCAATAGAAGCATCTGGATTATTTTTTAACCTTTTTGTGTTTCCCTTAAACCCCTTCATTTTTTTTGCTAGAATGATCTCTTGTCTAGATAGTCCCCATTGGCTATCTTCCTTCACTCTTTCCATTGCCTATGACATGAACAATACTACTATTAGGACTCAATTATGGGATGTGATCATTGGTCTCAACCAGAAGATCCAACCTTCTAGGGTTGCAACGAAGGATTTTAACATCATTCTATATGTTGATGATTGGCTCAACTCTGTAGGTTCAATGGGGCTGACGTAGTCTGTCTAGGTAGTTAGACTCGGATAGACTACCTTGATCGAAATGTAATAGACATAGTCAATCTTGCGGGATAGATGGGGCTGACATAGTCTTTCTAGATGTTAGACCCAGACAGATTAGCTCAGGAAGCGGAAGCAGTCAATTGATGGGTTGTCTTCGAAGTGTTCCAAGATGTAAGCCGTTGAACAATTTGACTCTTTTGGTGAATGAATGGAGTCAATCAACAAAAATACCAATAAAAGAATGAGAAACTTTATTTATAGACTTAGGGTTACACGAAAGTATCTCACACTAGGGATTAGGCAGAAAGATTATGCCTAACGCCTACACTCACTCCTCAACTAATAGATCAATACAACATATGAAGAAATAAGTGTAAATGCTCTAAATAGCTAGATATATGAATTGTAGCTTGTAATATTAGACATGTCTCTTTTTCCTGGTGAATTTTCCCTAATATAGGAAGTATTGGGGCGAAAAAGCACACATTGCAACTGATAATTCCAGCTCTTTAAATAGCAATGCCTCTGAAGCCGTTGAGGGAGTGTATTTCCGAAATCTTAGGGTCCTGACCGTTTTCTAGCATAAATTTCAGACTTGACTCAGTTTTAGGGTAATTGAGATTGTGACTCCAATTTTTGGGGCTCAAGAAAGTTGATTGAAGATGATAGAACATTGGGAATAGGCGGGCACAATTTGGACCTTAAATTTTGCAGTTGGTTACAACCGTATGATTCGTTCTATCGACATACTCCTGAGACAAAGTTGATTTGCATGTATTTTGTTTGTTACAGCAGGTTTGACTGTCATTCTTGATGAACTATCTGCACATGGACAAAATCCATCCTTAGCAACACACAGGGTTCCAACATTTCTTCATTGACTCCATTTACGCATTGGTTAAGTCATCACCGAAAAACCCAAAACTTTCAACAAGCTCATGCCCCATAGTACCTGCGATATGTGGGATTTTGCTGAATGTATTGCTCAAACTAATTTGTCCAACCTTAATTTCTTTGGTTGCTTCTTCACCTGGTGGAACAACCATCCAGGTCATGATCAGGTCATGAAGAAGATTGATCGAGTCCTTGTTAATGGGGACTAGATCCTTGCTTTCCCCCATTGACTTCTATACCTTTCTCCCTCCCTTTGTTTCCGACCACAACTATATGCTTATCACCATTCCCAGGGTGTCCCCGTGAAGAGGAGCTTTAAAATCCTTAATGTTTGGGTTGTAGACCCCTCCTTCCTTTCCCTCGTTCATGAATGCATGGAGTATCCCGACAAATGGTAGTAACATGTTCTCCCTTGTTAAAAGACTAGTACTAGTCTCCCCTCCCTTCATAGAAATGAATTCATCTCTCTCCTCCTTAGATCTCAATCCATCAGAGAGAAGCTTGGCGACATCCAATTTCAGCTTGATCAAGACCAATGGAACATGCTCCTCCTCTCCAAGGAAAAAAATCCCTTAGGAATCATCTACTTTCTCTAAAAAACTGTGAAGTCCTCCCATTTTTTAGACAACTGTTTAAATATGCCAGCTTAAGCACATGACTCAAACTCTTCATACTTTCACATAGCCATTAAACCCAGGAATAATAAAAATTTTATTGCCTCATTGACTAACGAGTTTAGAGAGACTCTTCACTTTCATGCTAAGATTGTTGAATGCCTTGCTGCTCGCTTATAGCATAGTCTTGGCTCTAGGTTAATTCTGTTGGTCTCCTTTGATGACCTTAGTCTTTCCAACAATAGAACCCACAACCATACCTCTTAAGGTTATCTCTCATCTAACATGTTGATAAAAGGGATATCAAATCTAACATGTTTTTCGTCGGGTATGACAAAGCCCCGAGGCCTGACAGTTACTCATCTAAGTTTTTCAAATTTTCTTAGGTTATAACTGGTGATGACTATTACATGTTGGGACGTAAAAAGCTTCCTACATAGCACCGAATAAAGGAGAATCCTTACTCTTCGGGGTGCAATCCATAGGTGAACAAATTATAGCAGAGTTCATAGCCATATATATATACTCGCCCTTGCAACTCTGATTTCTTTAAGAGAGGGGATTGTAAGGGGGAAATCCTCTTCCTCATCCACTGGTATAACCAAACATATGATAACTTCTTTGTATGCTCATATCTAGCTAAGATCGTTTGCCTTTTGAAAAAGGTCTTCTAGCTAATGTGACCTAATATATGATAACGTTTTTTGCATGCTCAGATCAGACAAATTGTACAATAATAGAGTATGATGATTTATGCATACGAAATTAATTTTCTCCCCAAAATTAGGAAGATTTGGTTCTCGTACTACAACACTTAAATAATAGCGTTTTCCAGATTATGTTACATTCATTTGCTCAGCCACACACCTTACAGAATGAGCCTACCCATCCAAAAACAGATAAAATAATAGACGGAGTAATGTATATTTATTTATAAAGTACTTATTTGTTTTCCTTAATTACCCATATGTTATACTTAACTCACACGTGATTGCGTAGCTACCTTTAATTTAATCAAAATGGAACACAAATATAAAGACATTAATACTTTCTTAGATAGTTTGCAAATAACATCGAGAGCCGCCACTTATCCCTAATAAGAGTTCACTGTATAGCTCTCAAACGGCTACCGCTAAAAAGAAAAAAAAATAGTTTAAATTAAGCACCTTACAAGCATTTGTCCCTGCGTTTTGTATTAGTTCCCAATTAACTGGATAAGAAAAACTATACAACTTCCATAATAGTCGCCCCCAAAGTAGAGAAGATTGAATCATGCATACCCGACAATAACGTAGTCTCGATTCTCCACATGTTTTTTTTAAATAAAAACCATTTTAATCACGTGGTGGCAACTGTAACACACAACAAACATTTAAAACATGTTTTTATATGGTAAACCCACAAAATGTGGATTATTTTTCTCCTATTTAATTTATCACCCTTTTACTTCCCTCTTTTCACTCCCTCTTTCTTTCATCTTTGTTTCTTGGAAAGTATTTTTGTACCCAAAGAAAACACAGTCTCTCTATTCTTTTCTTTCAGATTTAAGAACCCATATCTATCATGAACTCCTAAAAAATCTTCTTCAATTATAGTACAAATACATCTTTAAAACTTCTTTGATTGATTGATCATGTTTGCTGACATTATCGATACCGGACAATCAATTCCGACAATGATCACAACTTTGATTTCACATCAGATTCTTGATCACATCAATACATAATCAATTCTTCCCACTACCTATATTAATTATTCTGATATCAATCACATCAAACCAGTTTTGTATTTTTTTTTACAGGAAACCAAGAAAATAACTTAAAAAGTAGCTATCAAAAGAAGAAAACCTACAGATACATAGTTTTTCCAAACTTTTCTTTCGTATTTTGCCATTAGAGCAAGGGCACATACCGTAACCCAGCTTAATAATCAGCTTACTAAGATTGGGAGTATCAATCAGAAATCAAAACCAATGGACCCATTATGCGATTTTTGTAGGGTGATGAGAGCGATGGTGTACTGCAAACCCGACAAAGCTCGTTTATGTTTACAATGTGACGAGTCCATCCACTCAGCTAACTTAATTTCACGTCGACACATTCGTTCCCTCTTGTGTAACAAATGCTTCTCATGTCCAGCAACTGTTCATTGCACATTAGACGAGGTAGAGATTCCCATATGCCAAGATTGTGATGATGGTGTCATTGGTAATAATGCTGATCAACAACAGTTGTGTGGAAGTTGGAATGGTAATGAATATGGGAGAAGCGGTGGTGGTGGTGGTAACGAGATAATGAATGATAATATTAATGGATTGTCTAAGATTGGGAATGGTGATGATGATGAGTACTTGCCATGGAGGATGAGACAACAACAACCTGAGGATACAACAGAGGTTGGGATGTTGGTTCCTGCTGTATTGATGAACATGAGTGGCGGTGATGGTGGTTGTGTTGATGCTTATTCAGGAGTTAATAATGAAAATGGGTCATGTTTTCGACAAGATGGTTCTAATCATCTAGCCATGTTGCAAGATGATTCTAATTTAACAAAGGTGATTTATATTTTCTTGTTCTTCTTGGTCCATTTAATCATCTAACCATAATCAATTTGTTTATTTCATATCATCTTTTTATCTTCTTCTTCTTTTCTAGAATATAACTTGTGTTGGGTATTGTCTTTATAAAAATTGTGCTGTTGGGTATTGTTTTACTGCTGGAGGGCTGTTCTTCTACACTGAAGGAAGTTGAATTCCAAGAATTCTGTGACAACTTCAACATTGACGACATAAACTTGGACAAATCAGATGATTCTGTACCCTACGTTCCTTCTTCATCTTCTTCATTACAACCCCAATGTCCTAAATTCAACAAATCAGATGATCATCAAGTACCATTAGACTGCAACAGCTTGTTACTACCATTAGATCATAACAAGTTCTACCAATCACTCTCCACCGAGTCTAATCATAATAATGTTCACAACAATAACATTTTACAGGTTTGTTAAATTACACTTCAATCGATCTCTTCTTTATGTACATTAATTATAAAATCCACCACATTCTAATTCATCTCGTTTTGTTAAACACAATCAATCCATTAACCTATATATTGATTGTTCAATTACTTGTGCAAGTAGTAAATTGATGAATGAACTAATTTGATCTCAATTAGGTGCCTTCATCATCACTAATGGGACAAAATAATTGTATACCCATCTTTCAACCTACTCTTCATCAAATGGGTATGGCAAATCAAACCTCTAGCTTGATCAATACAGCTCATGGATTAACTAGTGGTACTGATATATACTTCCTGCAACTTCTTCACTCTGACGACTTAATTAATTAGCTATCAAACTAACTACAGAAAGTATTGTGTGTGCAACTGCAGCAGCAACACAATATCAAGACTGCGGGTTGTCTCCATTTCTGATTACCAGTACTGATCAATCCCCTTGTCCACCACCACCACCACCACCATGGGATCCACAAGCAAGGAGGGTTGTGGCTAAGGCCAGATACAACGAGAAGAAGAAAACTCGAATGTATATATTTATATATATGTTCACCTTAACTATTACTATAAGTTAAAGTTTCATATGTTTGGATAACAATATGGCATGATTGATCGCTAATTAATTGCTGATTATTTTAGTGTATGCTGATAGTCATTGATTCATACAGTTTTGTGAAGCAAATCAGATACGCATCTCGGAAAGCTAGGGCTGATACAAGAAAAAGAGCTAAAGGTAGATTTGTGAAGGCTGGGGAAGCATATGATTATGACCCACTTATTAGCACCACTAAGGAAACATGACCATTTTTGTTTATAAATTGCATCCCTTAGACAACGATTTGCTGTGATCTTCCGGTTGGTTTACAGGTATATATATCAGTTTAATCTCTTCTGCCTATTACTTCACCCTAACATATGTATGTGTATATATGAGTGCTAGCTGTGTTTCTTTGGTTTCGCAGGATTTCTTCTCCTTTTGAAGCACTTTCATTCAGCAAGTCAAATAAGGAGAATTTTTCTTTGGCCTTTGGTGCAAACCGTACTATGAAATGAAGTAAAATAAAAGGGGTTAATTACAATATTCTTACACTTAGTTAGTAACAAAATATTGGAATAATGGACTAAATGCTAATGGGCTGACTTGTGGCCTAACGTAGTCTCTAATTGATTGTAAGTTGTTCGATTGATATCAGATAAAGGTAGTTAGTTGTCAAGAGTTAGAGATAAATCAGTTAGCTAGATTTTAGCTAACAAACAGATTCTTTATTGATATTCAGAATGTACCAGTATATATAGATGTCAATAGCAGCGTATAGGATTGTATCTTACACAATAAAATAAAAGTGAAGTCTTGGTTTACAACCTTTGCATTCTACAATCTACATTTCCTATTTACAAACACCACACACACTACAAGAAATTCCAAGATGGTATCAGAGCTCTAGGGAGATTACAAGATTCAAGATGTCTAATGTCGAGAAAGAAAACCAGAAAGAGAAGCTCTCCTTATCAGGCAGCAATACCAATAATATAGATGTAAATGATCCAATCTATATGCATGCGGCTGAGAATCCAGGCCTTCTGCTCGTTCCAAAATTCAATGGAGTGGGGTTTTTAGGCTGGAAGTGTGACATGGTATCTGCATTGAAATCAAAGAATAAGTTTGGTTTCGTTACAGGAAAAGTAAAGGAGCCAAGTGAGGAGGATACCATACGACATGCCACCTGGGAGAGTGTTAATGTTATACGATTAATAGAACAGAAAGTGAAGTTTGTAGAGTATATTATAACATCGGTAAAATACAATATAAGAGGAGACCCTAATATATATATAGAGAGAGAGGCGAGAGTTATAAAAGAGATTACACTAATACCCTTATATCCTAACACCCCCCCCCCCTCAAGTTGAGATGTTTTTAGGAAACACACTCAACTTGCTTAATCCCTCCTTGTGGAGCTGTCCATTGAGAGACTTAGTAAGGATGTCAGCCGGTTGATACTTAGAAGGAATGAAGGAAACCGAGATCATGCCATCTTGTAACAGATCACGAACATAGTGAACATCGACATCGATGTGCTTGGTCCTCTGAAGAAAAACAGGATTCTTTGATATGTGTATCGCAGCTTGACTGTCGGACTTTACGGGTACATGAGTTATGTCTCAAACTCCTAACTCACTTAAGAGTCTTGTGAGCCATGCTATCTCCGTGCAGACAGCCCTCATGGAGCGGTATTCTGCCTCGGCTGATTAAAGAGAAACGGTAGACTGCTTTTTCGACTTCCAAGAAATGATACTGCCTCCAAGAAGAATCACAAAGCCGCTTAATGAACGTCTGATCAAGTGCACCCTGCCCAGTCTGCGTCGCAGAAAGCCTCTAATCTGAAGTCTTCATTCTTCTTTAACAAGATGCCATAATCTGTAGTAGCCTTTAAATAGCCCAAGGTGTAATATGCAAGCTTCAGATTGTCTTTTGTTGGATTGTGCTGGAATTGGCTCAAAAACTGTACAGAAAACGCTATGTCAGGTCTTGTATTACATAAGAAATTAAGCTTACCTATTATCCTTCTATACAGAGAAGGATCAGCTAATTTCTCACTAGTTGTTCTACTGTTCGTAAGCTGAGGAAGAGCACAAGAGTGAGCTTTGATATTACCATTGTCAAATTCTTTCAACAGATTGTCAACGAACCGTTTCTGGTTGAGGACAATACCTTCATTGATTCTCACAAACTGAATCCCCAAGAACAGATTGATAAGACCAAGATCTTTTATTTTAAAAGAATCATGCAGATAAGCTTTAAGTAAATTGATTTCAGTCAAATCATTTCCTGTAATAGCTATGTCATCAACATACACAACTAAATATACACACCGCTCTTCTTGGACTTTGTAGAACAACGAATAGTTGTTCTTTGACTGGATATAACCTTTCGATTTTAGAGTAGCGTTGAGCTTAGCACTCCATTGCCTCGAGGCCTGCTTTAGACCATATAACGACTTTCGTAATCTGCACACCTGATTAGCTTTATTAGAAGATAAACCTTTAGGCAACTGTATATATATCTCTTCATCTAAATCACCATGCAAAAAAGTGTTATTAATATCGAGCTAAAATATAGGCCAATCACGCTTAACAGCAATGGCAAACAATACTTTGATAGTGGTCAGCTTCACAACAGAAGAAAACGTTTCTAAATAGTCAATACCTTCCTTTTGTGTATAACCTCTTACCACGAGACGAGCTTTATACCGTTCAATGCTTCCATCAGCTTTAGTCTTGACCTTGTATACCCATTTACAGCCAATGGGCTTCTTCTTAGGGGGCAGATCCACAACCTCCCAGGTGTTGTTAATATCCAAAGCAGCAAACTCCTCACTCATGGTTTGTCTCCAATGGGAATACTTATTAGCATCCTCAAAATTCACCGGTTCATAATAAGCATCAGGATTCTCCATATGAGCAAGAATAGGAAACAAGCGATGACGTTTGCTTTCTGTAACAACCAAAGATGCTAGAGTATGCATACACATGTTTCTATCTGTAACAGCAGAACATACATAATCATCTAAATGGCTTGGGACCTTCAACTGCCTACCAGACTTACTAAACTTCATAGCATTACTATGCTGTGAAGCATCAATAGGCATAGAACTGTCTGAACCAGCACCAGCATGAGACAGATTATCACCTACTAGTATAACCTGATCTTGGTCAGAAGAAAATATGGCACTGGAATCATCATGTCCAACAGATTTCTCAAATGAACCCGAAAAAGCTACAGAAAAGGGAAAAACATGCTCAACAAATCTAACATGTCTACTGATTTTTATCTCTCCTGTTTCAAGGTTCAAAACCTTATATCCCTTTGAACTGTAAGGGTAACCAATAAAACAACAAGGAACACTCCTATGCTGAAACTTATCTTTGATTAGATTTTCAGAACAGAAACAAAGACATCCAAAGACCCTTATATCATCAAGAACAGGTTCTCTGTTGTATAAAACAGAAAAGGGAGATTTACCATGCAAAAGCTTAGAAGGACACCTGTTTATCAAGTAAACAGCAGTAAGTAAGCATTCACCCCAGTAAATCTTAGGTAGATTAGACTGATACAACAAAGAACGTGCTGTTTCTAAAAGATGCCTATGCTTTCTTTCAACAATACCGTTTTGCTGAGGCGTATAAGGACAAGAAACTTGATGGATTATGCCCGTTTCATTAAAAAAATGCTTCCCCTCAGTAGACGACCCCATCTCAAAAGCATCGTCAGTTCTTAAGACCTTAACAGAGGTACCAAACTGTCTTTCTACAACTTTAATGAACTGTTTCAGGCAAAAGAAGGCCTCACCCTTTGTAGTTAACATGAAAACCCAAGTAGCTCTGGAAAAATCATCTACAAGCGTGAGAAAATACCTATAACCATCATGAGTAGCCACATTATAAGGACCCCACACATCCCAATGAACCAACTCAAAACAAGCATTAGTCTGAATAAAAGATTTTGGAAAGGGTAACTTGGTCTGTTTGGCCTTAAAACAGATTTCGCAGACAAAATCTTTTTCCAAAGAAGGCTTCCTTCCTCTAACAGCCTGAGTTTTATTCTGAGACAGATGACCAAGACGCATATGCCAAAGTTTCAAATCATTCCATGAAGAAACAGGGAAGAAACCATCAGAAGACACATTCTTATTAACAGACTCATCATCAATAGTAACAGTACAAACGTCTCTTAAGGAAGAAAAATCACTCAAAGAATCAACAGAAATGCCATTACACTTTGTCTTATGACCTAAAGAAACATCAAAACCAGATAGCATGCCCTCATAGCCAGGACCCGTCCCTGAGAAAATATCCAAAGAATCCTTGGTCAAAACATAGATGCCATTCATTTGTTTACCGATCCCCCTTAGCTTCTTCAGAGAATGGTCCTAAAACACAAGCATCATCCATAAAAGATAATGCAACACCAAGTTGTTTAGAGAACCAACTGATAGATAACAGATTATATTTGAACTGAGGAATGTAAAGCACATTCTTCAACACAAAAGAATTACCAATTCGCACATCACCTACTGTATTCACAAATTTCAAAGAACCATCAGGCAATTCAATATTTATACCATCATTAGTAGTATAGAAATTTATAAACCAATCAGCCCTAAAGCATACATGATGTGCCGCCCCACTGTTTATGATCCAAGATTCATTCAGGCAAACAGCAGAACAACATACAGACACTTTTAGTTTAAAAGAATCCGAAATAAGAAAGTTACCAGCCATCCACTAGTAGAAAAAATAATTTACAACACCCCTTTTATAACACGGTTATTGAGTACGAGTGTTATAAATCACTTTACAACACGACCGGTTACCTTAACCGTGTTTTAATACCGAATAAAAACATATAACACTACAAAATAACTCTTTTAACACGGTCATGATTAAAGGTGTTGTAAAATTTGCTTTTACAACACGGTTTCACTTAACCGAGTTGTATAATCCCTTTTTTATATTGAAAAAAACTCATACAACCCGATCTCAATTATGCTATAACACGGTCTACGCTTTACCCGAGTTATAAACTGCAAATATTTTGAATTTCAAAATATTTGCATATGTGCGTGAAGTTCCCGCATTATTTATTTCTACCCTATTTCATTTTCTCAGATAGTACTATCTTCATATTTTTCCCTCATAGCGCCACCATCTTCTCCGGCTACCATCTTCTCTGGTGTCGTTCTCATAGCCACCAGCCACCACCACACAACTGCAACGTTGATGCCTTTCACCACCATCACTCTCTTTTTTATTTTATCAGACAATATTATCAGGATTCTTTCTCACCCTATTACCCGAAATGGCAAAAATCATTCCCTGTATGAGTCTCTCCTTTCCCACAACCAGACGCCTCCCACCATGGTGTAGGCGAGATCTTCTTCGAACTTCTCCTTGAAAGAGCTCTGTAGCAGTTGCAGTCAGTGGAAGATAGCTAAATTTGAGGTTCTTTTTTCAGTTCATTTGTAGAGATTAACTGGAGGTGCTGGACTTGTTTGAGATCGACTGGAACTACTTGGTTTGGTTGTTGTCACGATGAGAAAGATTGGAACTCCTAGATTGTGGTTATAGTTACGAAAAGGAGTTTCATAGTTCATGTTCTTCTCGTGTAGCCTAATGTCGGAGCTTCATATTATTCCATAATTGAGTGATGACTTTTGCAAGGCTGTCGACTATGAAGTCCTTAAGCTCTAACATTTTTTGTGGTTAAGAAGCCTCTCAAAGTGTCGGATAAAGCTTCATTTGATATCGATACTGACAAAGACACTTAGAGCGGTAATTAGATTATTTTACGTTTTTTTTATGGGGTATTATTGTACTTCGAATCTAATGTAAAAGTTAGCTATCAACTAATGTTGCTTGTTATTTTTTCTTGAGGAGCGCAATCAGTTGAGCTGAATGACTTTGGCATAGATAATGGAGTTAGTGATCTTCATCGCTGAAGATTTGGTGCATTCTTTTCTCTCTGTTGAAATCAGTTTGAGAAGTGTGGAGCTAAGGTAGCGATGTTGTCTGTCACTATATTTTTTTTTGAACACGTTAGAATCATGAAGACACTGATAAGGTTTGAGTGGAGCAACATTGCTGAGGTAGAAGGTACAATTGTATGGAAATCGAGACCAAGACCTTGCTACTCTTTCTATTGTAGATACCTCTTTTGTACAGCATCATGTTGCATTGATTATGTAACTATTGCGTATCTAAACATATTATAAATTGTGTAATTGGATTGGTAATAGTTCTAGGGCAAACATAAAAAAATATTTTTTTAATGAAAACGTGTTTTATAACACGGTTCATCATATATGCGTATTGTAAAACCAACTGTTGCCGACTCTAACCATAGTTTTATAACACGGTAGATAATAATGAACTGTGTTATAAAACTCATTTTCAATGCTGTACAAATGTGTTTATAACACGGTTACAGTCCAGAGGAACCGTGTTGTATTGTGTTTTATAACTCGGTTGCTTAACCGTGTTATATAATATTTATTATATACGACCGCAATTTATAACACCCCTCTCAACCGTGTTATAAAGTCAATTTTAACCGTGTTATAAAATCATTTTTCTACTAGTGATCGCAGGAGCAGACTGATTTTTACTAAAGAAGTTCATCATCAGTTGATACTGATCCGCAGAAACACCGGGGATAGGGGACACCAAACTTTGCTGATTCTGCTGAGAAACTGCAGTATCTTGCAACACCTCACCCACACTGGCTATTTGCTTCTTACCCTTAAACTTGAAATTTGGCGGATAACCATTCTTCTTGTAGCAGGAGGTAACACTATGACCGAGTTTCCCACAGAAATCACAGACGAGCTTCTTCGAGTTGGTGGAATCCGGCTTCAACAACCCATTGCAATTGACAGAAAAGGATCCAGAATTCGGTTGAATGTTCTTGACCTGACACTGCTTCTCTTCTTGGATAAGAATCGCATAGGCTTGGTCCACATTGGGTAAGGGATTCATAACCAGAATAGCACCACGAATCCCCCGATAGGAATCGCTCGCCCATCAAGAATTGTAACAACCTTTCTCGAGTTCTGTACGAAGCCAAACTACTCGAACTAACACAGCTACAGTCCGGAAATTCCCACGTCGTCGAGTTCATCCCACAAAATTTTCATCTTCGTGTAATAGTTGTTTATCGAGTCAGCACCTTGACTAGTCCAAACAACATCACGCTTCAACTTAAGAAGTCGAACGCCATTAGGTTTCCTGTAGCGTTCATTCAATTGGTCCCAGATTTGCTTCGCCGAACGATAGAACAACACCGTGGTAGAAATCTGCTTATTGATCGCATTCAAGATCCAAACCATGACCATGGTGTTACATCTATCCCACGCGTCCCTCTGGCTCGAACCTTCCTCCGGTCGAGGCAAACTTCCGTTAACAAAAGCAAACTTATTCTTGGCCCGCAAAGAAAGAGAAATCAATCTCTTCCAAACTCCATAGTTGGAACCACTAAGCTGGATCGTTGTGAGAGACATCCCTGGTCCATCTAACGAATGAAGATAAAAAGGGTCTGGGTAGTCCATTCCCAAACCTAGAACCTGTCGCTTTGAAACTGGAGCCACCTTCCTTCCTCCTCCCCGCATTCACTTCTTTGGCGATTCACCGACCTGGACTGGGGAATCCTCTTGCTCCGACATCGTTCAAGAAATGGCAGGAAAGAAAGGGAAAGAAAGAAAAGAAGAAAGAAGAAACAGTACAACAAATACTGTCTGTGGAAGCTAGATTTCAATGAAATGCTCTAATACCATGTTAATGTTATACGATTAACATAACAGAAAGTGAAGTCTGTAGAGTATATTATAACATCGGTAAAATACAATATAAGATGAAACCCTAATATATATAGAGAGAGGCGAGAGTTATAAAAGAGAGATTACACTAATACCCTTATATCCTAACAGAGAGATCCAAATCTCTGGTTGTTTCTTGGCTCAAGACAGCATTAGAGGCTAGTATAGTCGGGACAGTCAGATATCTGGAAGATCCTCAGGAAATTTGGGATTCGCTGTGTGAACATTACGAGCACAGCAACCTGGCGGTCATTCATACATTGAAACGGCAGTTAGCAGAGGTAAAGCAAGGAGATGAAACTGTCGTAGCATACTATAATAAACTCAAGAAGGTTTGGGGGGAGTTGGACTTAGCTCGCCCCTCCAAGAGGTGTACATGTTCAGGGTGTACTTGTGGCATCAATGAATCTATCAAGAAAGCACAGGAGGAGACAAACTGATACATTTTCTTATGGGGCTTAATCGCAAGTTCCTGTCCATACGAGGTCAAATACTTGCAATGAAGAAAATCCCAACCCTTGAGAAGGCATTTTCACTCGTTGCTCAGGAAGAGGAACAGAGGGGAAAAGAAGATTCAAAGGAAGAGGCGATGTCGTTTTACAGTCGGGGTACGAGTTACAACGACAACAACAAAGAGGCAATGTCATTCTATAGTCGGGGTACAGGTTATAACAACAACAACAAAGATGAGGGTTACAAAAACCCTAACCCTAGAAACGGTGGAGAAACAGAAAGGAGAAAGGTTACCTGTACTCTTTGCAAGAAGGGAGGACATAGTTCAGAAGAATGTTACCAAAGGAGGAAATGCACACATTGCAAAAAGACAGGGCATCTGGCTTCGGAATGCTTTCATCTTCATGGTAGAGACACCGTTCTCGCACGACGAAAGAAAGCATACGCCAACTCTGTCACAGGAGAAACAGAAATTAGCCCAGAAACAGAAAAGAAAGAAGAAGGGCTTACTCCTAAGCAACTCCAGCAGATCGCGGAGCTGATTCGAAGTAGTGCTTCGGGAGTAAAGACAGAGGGAAGTAGCTACTGTAATTTCTCAGGTACGCCATCTTTATGCATTTGCAACAAACAATGTATAATGGGTAAAGAAACTTGGGATAAACTTGAGGGACAGTGGATCATTGATTCAGGTGCCACCGACCACATGTCGGGAGCACGTAATTTGTTCGAAAATTGGAAAGAGTTACAGTATGAACGGATGGTGATTCTGCTTGACGGAAGGCCGCAAGTTATCAATCGAGTAGGGGATATTCGACTTGGGTACAAGACCTGGATAAGGGATGTATTGTTTGTGTGCCAGAGTTCAAATTTAACCTAATCTCGGTGAAGAAGATGACTCAACAGTATGGATGTAAACTAATTTTTGATCAGGATTGTTGTTTTGTCCAGGGACTTACGACGGGGGCGATTGATTCTATCGGGCTCGAACGCAATGGGCTTTACATTTTGGACAAGGATCAGGCGGATCGGTGGGCTGTTCGTCAGAAGCGGAAGACAGGCCCAGATGGAGAAAATAAACGGGTTGTGTATGAGAGTCTTGGTTTGTTAGTAGAAATTAGTCCACAAGCTGAGGAAATGCATATTAAATTAGGTCATGTACCTTTGCATAAACTTTTTCGTATGGGTTAATAAAGGAGCATGAATTTTCTTCTAATTATGCTTGTGATATATGTTACCAATCAAGAGCTCAACGACTCCCTTTTGATAATTCTACTAGCAGAAGCAAGAAAATGTTTGAAATGCTACATGTTGATGTTTGGGGGCCTTTTAGCACTGATACACACAATGGCTATAAATATTTTGTGTGCTTTGTGGATGATTTTACACGTACAACTTGGGTACATCTTATCAAACAAAAGAGTGAGGCTTGGAATACCATAATGCATTTCATCAAGATGGTAGAACGGCAGTTTGAGACAAAGGTTAAAATCATCAGGTCTAATAATACGAAAGAACTAGGAAGTTCTAATGAAGGTAAACGGTTTTATGCTCAGGAAGGTATAATGCATCAGACAACATGTGCATATACACCGCAACAAAATGCAGTTGTAGAGAGGAAGCATCGATACTTACTTGAAACAGCGAGAGCTATCTTTTTCCAATCTAATGTACCACTTGAATACTGGGGAGAATGCATTTTACATGCGACTTATCTGATCAATCAGTTGCCTACTAAGGCTTTGCATGGAAAAACACATTTCGAAAGCTTGTATAATCGCAAGCCAACATATGGGGAAATTAAACCATTCGCGTGCTAATGTTACAAAGCAATTATACATGGCAAAGGAGGAAAATTTGATCCCAAAGGAGAATCTTGCATTTATTTGGGTTCCAATCCGAGAAAAAAGGGTTTCAAAGTGTTGAGTATCGAAACACGAGCGGTTGATGTCAGTAGAGATGTCAAGTTTCATGAAGATATTTTCCCTTTTAGGGATGGCATACAACGATATATGTCACCACCTAGTAGTACTGTTACTACTACTGATTCGGTGACTATGCAACATATTATTGCTGCAGATGAGGTTATTCAATCAGAAAGTCAACAAGAAGCAGCTTCCTCAGAGAATCCTCGAGTGGAACCGAATGCTGCAGAAACGAGTCACACTCAGCAAGATCTTCACATATCTCAAAGAGATACTCACAAACATCATTACCTCAGAGACTATGTT
>CM041780.1:186143396-186338569 GCA_023374045.1 Limonium bicolor
TTAGTTTTTCTCTGTCACTGCCAAATGCCAAGCAAGTTTAAGCAATCCACATCCGTCATATCCAAAACTTCAAGCAGGAAAGAGATAGGTAGTCCGGTACCAAACATATCTGCAGACTAGCCTATGTCTATGCAAACATATTTCTCAAAAAAACGTGGTATGTATCTTCTGCTTGTTGCTCATGCCTAAATACAACATAACCTACTTTTTTCCTATATTAACCCGCCCCAGACTTCAATCCTGACATCAGTGTCTCTAGATTGTAACCAACTACAAGTAGTAAGAGTAGCTTACTGAACCTCCTCATAGGTTGATCGACTCAATTGGCTGTATCGAAAACAACATGGGGCCTAACAGAATGGACTTTTATTATGGCTCTAATACATAGATGACAAAATTTAGGCTAAAAAGTGCTTGACCGGAGCTGTTAACGACAAACTCTCGACTTTCTTTTGCACATGCATTGGCATGCACCCATACAAACATCCAAACCATATAATTGAGCCCTTTAGGATCTAGATTCAGATGCCAAATTTCAATCATTTCGACAATCACGAGAAACATCAAGCAAAAAGTCATCTACAGACGCTTGAAACGTCCACGCCATCTGAATCCAAAAAACAACCGCTCCCCCATAAAAAATTGAGGTGGGCAACAATGATTGCATGTCAGAAGAATGAAGAATCAATCTTCTAACGCGGTTCGATTCTAACCTGTTGAAATAGAACTCTCCCAGTTTTCAACTTTCTCGTAGTCAGGTTGGGAGACCATTCGAGGGAAAGACAAAAGAGGAGCTGTATCCTGAAAATAGATCTGGAGTAAAAGAACGCGCCAGAGCTTGGGCCTTGGGGGAGAGGGGAATAGGAGGAAGAGAGCGCGGGGTTTTTTTTTTTGAGTACTAGGATCTAGAGGGCAAAGGAGAGAGGTGGGGCCATCTGTTCAGACTTCAGAGTGCTGCTGCTGAATGAACTAAAAGCGAGATTTGCCCGTAGAAATGTCAAAGGAGCAAAAACGAGGTGGCTTTTAATTGTATTGCAAAATTGAAGGCTTTGATTGATGCGTTGAGGGGTCGGAATCACATAACTGCCGTTGACAAAGAAAGATTCCAGCACATCAGAAGAAGAACAGGCATGGGAAGCCAAACGGCCATGACAAACTGGTTCTAATCCACTAGTCAGTTTCAAACAAAACTAACAACAGTAGCACAGTACCCTATAATTTAGCAACTAAATTAAATAGCAATCATTCTTGTCTACAAATAATGTAGCTATCTTTGCTACATTTAAAATTATACAGTTTGTATAGTGTAAATATACAAATTTTATAAGCTTATTGTACAGTTATATCTCATAAATTTCAGTAATATCATAATTCAATGCATAATTTTACATATACATCCTACAATTTTAATTTACTGACTGTACATTTTTTATAGAACAAATATATATGTCTACAGCTACATTCGGATGTAGCCAAGAATTACCATTAAATAGTTTAAACTTTTCTCAACTAAAGAATATGAACTAAACAAATATCATAAAAATATATATACAATTTTTTTTCGTAACCACTAGCATATTATAAATTCTAAGCGCATCTTACATGCATAACGTGTAACCCAACACCACAAGCTGCTAAGGGCAACCAATCATCAAAGGAGGCCGAATAAGCAATTGCGTCCTTTTTGACAGTACGCCTGGGTCAAATGCTCTCGAGTCTTGTCTCACATTTTGGAGGATTTCAAACATGCATCAGTCGATGTATTAACATAGATAAATCTGCCTCATGTTTTCTGTAACACTATCTCCTACAATCTTCGAGCAGAGATTGCTACCATCTTAGGGGCTAGGCAAGTAGGAGACTTTGGTATGTATTTGGGCTTTCCCGCCGCATTGGTCGTAACCATACTCATCAACTCAGGCAGGAAGAGATCTCCTAATTAAGTATGTCCTTCAAACCATTCCCACCTATGTCATGTCCATCATTGTTCTGCCAAATAAGCTCCTCAAGCAAATTAAGAGCATGATAGCCCGTTTTGGTGAGGTGGTGCATTTGCCTCGTCTGCCATCCATCGGACAAAATGGTCTAATCTTTGTCGGGATTTGAGCTCGGGTGGTTTAGGTTTTCACGATTTACGATGTTTCAACAAAGCTTTACTTGCACTTTTTATGGCTTTAATTCTTCCTATTTTCATAACAATTCATGTCATATTTCTCACTAATCATATATGTTTCCTTATATTTATGTTTTGATGTGAACTGATACATTTTATGTGTCAAATGCAGTTAAAAATCATGGAATTGCATTCTTCATTTCACAAGCTAAGCAACGCAACAAACGGGGGGCAAAACAGAATCCAAACGAAGAATCTAGGCCTTGTTGAAGTTGATGCTGCTCATTTTATGTACTGGTCCGAGTTTGTGTCCGAATTGTTTTGTAAACCTGGACCAGTTGCAGGCGCTATTTACTGGTAATTTGAGACCTGGTTCAGGTTTGTTTCCTGGTTAAATACTTCAGAGACGTCCGTACATGTATGTCCGGACGCACATCATCCGGACGCGGAAATCTAACGGCTCTCGACACGACGTTTTAATCAAAATAAGAGATAAAAAAACTCTAATTGGTCGCTGCTCTATATAATTGAAGTTAGGGCTGCAAATCGGATTCAAGCCTCAGCAGAGGCTGCTACGCCTCCTCATTCTATTCGCTCACTACAACACCACCACCATCATTTGTCATCATCATATCACCATACCACCACCACCTATCCTTCATCACCACCACATCATAATCACATCACACACCACACTACACCTCCACATCCAATCCATTGTTGCATCGACATGAAGACGAATTAGAGCGGGGAGCCGGAGTCAACTTGTTAACTGAAGTTTTCTCTACCCTTTATCTTATTTTGTTTAGCGTCGTTCTTTGTTATTGTTGCTATTTTTAGAGTTATGTTTGAGTAGTTAGTTTAGCTCCCCGGATTGGGGTAGCAACCGGATCTTTATATTATTTTGTAACCTTTTTTCTCTGATTATTAATACAGTAGTTTAATTCTTGTTCTTCACGTACTTTAATCTTATGATCAATTATTAAGTAATTTTTGTGGTTAGTAATCAAAATGCAGCGCTGAGATTAGTTAACAACACATAGAAAGTTAAACCGAATTAACGACTAGAAGCATGGTGTGCTATATGTTAATTTGTCTCCAATAGGAATTGGTTATAAAGCGATGGGTTAGAATTGACTTGGGCATGGTTTGTGGCTTGTTATTTCTGCCAGTTAGGATTCGTTGTACAAGGACCAGTGATAAGTGTGAAATATATCTATTTGTATGGCTTTAATTCTTCCTATTTTCATAATAATTCATGTCGTAATTCTCACTTATCATATGTTTTTCCTTAGATTTATGTTTTGATGTGAACTGATACTTTATGTGTCTAATGCAGGTAAAAGTATAGGAAGGAATGCATAGATTTTCTCAACAGGATTTAACGTAACAAACGGGGGAAAACAAACTAAACAAAGCTAAAACGAAGATCTACCCGTCCCGTTGTTGTGTCCGACCTTACGTCCGAACGTGTAAGGCCGGACAAAGGCCGAGACTGTCCAGAGGCGATGTCCGGACACAAGCTGAGGGAAATTCCATGTGACGTAAACAGAGGTGTCCGGACATGTACATGTGTAAACAGGCAGTAGCAATGTTGCGTTTCATCAGGAGAAAAAAAACTTCTATCATCGATCGTTGCTTATATACATGAAGTTAGGGTTGAAACAGGCACGCTCACAACAGGGGCTTAGCGCCTCTCATTCTCTTCACCATCGTACACCATCTCCATCAACCAACACCATGTTCATCCACATTCGTTCATCACCACCACACCACACACACCATCACAGACCACACCACCACACTATTGACCACCAGACCACCACCACTACTACCATACCACATATCACATATTGGTTCTAACGGAGGATCGACGTTACAACGGAGTCGGAGCGGAGAGTCGGAGTCAACTTGCTAACTGGAATTTGTTTTACTCTTCCTTTTATTTCGTTTAAATGTCTTTCTCTATTATTTTTGTTATTTTTATATCTTGAGTTACCTGTGTTTTACAGTCAACTTTTTGGTTTTCGCAGTCATTTTAATAAAAAAATAGTCAAATTTTTAAATTTCACAGTCACCAACATATAGTCAGTATTCTAGAGTTCACAGTCACAAAAAACGAGTATATATCTATATATACCCCAGACACTATGTCTATCTCCACGCTCTCATTTCTCATTCGCATGAAAAAATCACATTTCAAAACCTCTCAACACTCTCTTTCGGACGAACACAATTTCCCACGTTTAAGGTAACATTTTTCACGCATCTTTCATTGTTTTATGTTATAGTATGATTAGGATTAGTTTTAGTACTAATTTACATTAATCGGAAGTCAAATCGAGCTTAAAAATAAAAAAACTAGAACACACATGATGTGTGCTTAAAACGGACCAGTAGCGCCGCGGTCCGTTTTAGAAACAGTCAATATTGGTCCATTTTACAGACGAGTCAAGACCATTCATTTTGCGGATGAGTCATGACCGTCTGTTTTGCGAACGAGTCACCGTCCATTTTAACGGACGAGTCAAGACCGTCCGTGTTGCGGACGAGTCAAGACCGTCTGTTTTACGGTGAATCAAGACCGTCCGTTTTGCGGATGTTATAATTTTGTCCATTTGGACGTCTCTTCATTCTGTCCGTTGCGGATGTTTTTGTAACCGTTCGTTTCGGACCAGTGAAAATGGACCATTTTGACTGATTTTGTTGTTTTGATGTCATTTTTTTACAGATGAACCGAAAGGACAAACAAAAAGTGGTGGCAGATTGTTCTACTTTAAAGGCCAATAGAAAGAAGGTAACACGATCTGTGAGGCTGCAAATGGAGGCTAAGAGGCGGTCCAAGAGCATTACAAGCCGACCATCAACATCATGGTCACTTGCTGCCTCATCTCCTCACCCTGTTGTTGCTTCTCGTTTGTCTCCTGTTCATCGGGAGTTTGCGTCAACGAGGAGACTGTTCGTATCTGATTGTGACGATGACACTGATGATGATGAAGATGTGGACCAGCACACGACCGGACATCAGTTAGCCCTTCCTACTGCACCTCTGCCGGTCGAGGAGAGAGGCACCTACTGAGGGTCGAATACCCACTGATTGGTTCATCACTCCGAAGTCCATCCCGATTGCCGGTGGTCCTTTAGATGCCAGTCCGCTACGAAGATCTGGTGGACATGCTGCACTTGATGTGTGGGAAGGAGTAGTATGTATCTCTAACTTTTATTCTTTATGTTATTAACCTATAAAGTATGACTACTAAGCATTGCATATACGTGTGCAAATTTCGAAAAATATGTAAACATTAGATTGTACGTAGAAACTTATATAATCGATATATCCTCTAGGATTGTGGATGTTTGACATTTGTATCTAGTGACCCTTTACTGGAAAAGTGGCATGCTGATCTCCTTTACCACGAGAGGACTAAGGAGGTAGTGAGAACAGTGGGTTAGCGCATCTTCACGACTGCTCACATGGGTATTTTGATTTGGCGTTGACATCTCCTTTCGTGGAGGTGATAGCCGGACACCAACACCTTCCACCTACTTTTTGGTGAGATGACGATCACTCTGCATGACATCTATCACATTATGGGCATATCGATTTAGGGGAGAGTTGTTGCCTTTGAGGCCCCTGAGAGTTGCGTGGAGGTGCAGCAGCACCGGAGCTGACTTTGGACCATGCGCTGGCTGCACTCGCTGAGGTGGTAGGCCTTCCTTCAGTCAATGTGGTGAAGGATCAGAGGTGGTACCACAAGGGCAGCGTAAACTACAGTAGGGTTAGGGAGTGGTGTGGCCATGCAGATGCCACGTACGCTTGCAAGGCTCGTGGCTATCTGTTCTACTTGCTTGGTTGCACATTATTCCCCCGACAAGGGGAATGACAGGATGCGCCCCTACATTTGCTGGCCCCTACAGGACATCGACACCATCTCACACTACGCGTGAGGTGCACACACTCACATATCTCTATAGACAGCTCGGTGTCTCTTCTTGTGTTGAGACGAAGACAATCACTGGGTGTCTTACCCTACTGGCAGGTATCAATCTGAACAACTTTATTTCATTGCATGTACAATTAACATTGTTAACAATAGTACTAAAAGTTTTTAAAATGTTGCAGTGTTGAATCTATGAATACTTCTCTGGTATTTGTTGTCGTCTGATGGTGAATACTGCCTCACTTGTCCCATCTGTGGTAAGGTTTGCCAGATTGAGGGTCGACATAGTTCAGACCATAGCCGACTCGTGAAGTATCAATGACGTTTGGACGCCCTTATTCCCAACCAGGTATGATACCATGACTTAATAACTAATTTTTTTTATATTTAACTTGTTAGGATTAGTTGACAAATAGAGAAAATTTAAATTATACGGTTGTGTGGACCCATACAGAGAGGATGCGTGGAGCGCCCAGCAGGGTCGGTCCCAATGGTTTGGAAATCTACACATGATGAATTGTTGAGCCCTACCATCCGAACCGTGTATGCGGCAGTTCGGCATGGTCCAGACCATTCCCTTCACTCCAACTCTATGACCATATACAACGGTACGGAAGAGGACCACCAGAGACTACATGGTTGAGCATGTTGCATCCCCGGCGCTATGGAACAGCCAATTCAGCATGTATGCGACCGAGTTCATACACGTACGACGCGTTTCACCGGGTGATGATGTGAAGGCAGATTACCTCGACTAGTACCTCACTCGGACGCATCCGAGACTCGTCCCTCCTGGTGGAGCTACAGCCCCGCCTCCTAATCCAAATGTAAGTGGGTATATCATTTCATCTGCATAATATATCAATAAATTGTTACAAATTAATCTACAAATGTTTCATATGTTTACATCCACATGTCGCGCTCACGACTATTGCGCAACTGATGGAACCGTACTTCCCGCCCCCACACCCCGATGGATGGCTAGTGTAGATGTTTCCTGACGACTTGTCCCGTTTCAACATTCGTTTGATCAGATTTGGGATAGGTCCAGCACTTAGGATCTCCTAGCAGACTCAGAGGGGGATGGTAGAGGGAGAGGTCATAGAGGGGGTGGCAAATGAGGGGGGAGAGTTTAATCTTTATTTAGATTTTTAATCTTTAATTAAGATTCATGAGTTTATTGTAGAATTAGGGAAGAGTTTATTAATAGATTCATAAAGTTAAGGTTTGCAGAACAATCAAGGGTGCTTCCTTAGATTTAGATTTTAATATTTATTTATTTATTTAGTTTATTTTAATTATTTTATGTTTGTTTGTTTAGTTAGTATTTTATTTAGATTAAGAAAACCTTAAAAGAGTCATTTTCAGTTTTCTTAGTTTAATTTAGTTTCTCATTTAGTAAATAAATTGTCAATTAATTGAATGAGGTCCCTGAGATCGACAACCCACTCATTCACTAATTCCGTAAAACGATAGGTACATCGCCTAGGTAGAGATAGTAACATATTTCTGCTACAATAAGCTCATAGCCATGCATGTTGTTCTTGTTCGGGGGCCATGGATTGTCAATAACTCCCTCTTTGCAATATAGAATCTAGAGTTTGGTAAACTCATTGAGTAGCATGAGTTTAAATGGGTTCAGTTTTGGGTTCACGTCTATGATGTCTCAAGGGCATACTATGACATTCAATTTGCGAGAGGGTGGCGACGAAATTGGGGAGATTTGTGGGGGTCATGATTGGCTTCTTATGGTTACATGTACATGCGCATCAAAATCCTCCTGAACATTTAACTTTTGATATGGCACTCTATTTTGATCTCTCTGGATGAGAAGGATTTGGTTTCAATGATCACTTCTGATAATATGCCCTCCATCTGTTCAAAGTGCGGTCTATTTATGCATGGCTCTGAAATTTGCCCGCTCATGTTCGCTTCTAGTGAGGATGATGTCCTTTATAGTATGTGGCTTAGTATGAAGTATTTTTAGCCAGAAAAAACCTAGGGAGGTTCATACGGAACCCGAATCCTGCTCTTATATGTGTAGGGTGGTGTCAGAATTACCGGGACAAAATACTTATAATTCTTTGGTAAAGATTGGCTTTGGTGTTTCTTCTACGTAGAAGACTGCTCCAATTGTAACTGAAAGCGATCCTTCCTCTCTCTTTGAAGCAATGCATATATACTAATCGGACCTCCCTAGAGAGTGAGAAGCACAAGTTCGATCTTCTTCTAGCCGATGCAATAAGAGAAGAGTTTAGGACTTAAGAGTACCTGAGGTTGATCGCAAACGTAAGAAGTCACGAATAATTCAAGTACTAATCCATTTGATTTGGCAGGTGGGAGCATTAGTAACAAGAAGTTTGATATACAGGGAGCTCTAGCGATTACTTAAGAGTCGTCAAGTGGAATGAAGGCTATGGTCTCTAATTGTATTGGTAAGGACACTACTCATGCAATTAGTTTCTTCTGCATCTTTGATCAAGATTGTGTCCTTTTTAGCTGTTTGATTAGGTGTAATCGGCTATGATTGCATTTTTAATATGCTCTAGTTGGCTTGTTACCGGTGTGGGGTACATATTTTGATATTGGTGGTTGTTTAATTAGTAGTGGTACTTTGGTAGCTTTATACTTTTGTTGGGAGGTGGAGGTTTGAATATTTCAGTCGTCGATGAAGATATGCAAAAGCGGGATGAGCTTCAAGGGTCACTCTATGGTATTAGTTGGTCTTTCTCTAAGTTGCTCATGCAATCTCACAACAAGAATTGGTTACGCATAGCAGTTAAACCTGTTATGTTTTATTTTGAGTTATGATATGTCAGTATTATGGATATAACCTCCATTTTATTGTACTTTGTATGTTAAGTTAATGGAATATGGTTGGTATTTTCAGGAAAAACTCTACATACAAGACTATATATTTTTTTATTTCAAATTAAACAACATTGATGACAAATTAAACATCATTCACTACACTTTTTTCACACTAAACTAAACAATTGTATTGAAGCATTGTATTATAGTATAACTTATTGTACTGTAAAATTTGTCTCAATGAACAGGCCAAGTAAAGGTACATAATTATTTTTAAAGAGTACATAATTGTTTTTTAAATAGTAAAGAAACATTAAATGATTTTTCTTTAAAAGGTTCACAAATTGGAGTCAAAATACTCCCAATCCGATCATCGTATTGATTGTACGATAATAAGGTACAACTTTGAACGAACTTTACATTTAATTTAAACAACAACAATATAATGTAGAACAACTTTTATAATATACATATCACTTTTGCATCAATCTGAGCAATCAATACATTACCTTGAATACCTTTGAACTTACAGGAATGGTTATATGATGTCCACCATACAACCGGTTATACAATATATTGTAGTATTTACCTCATTCTCCTTATGCTCGTTCTGGAGATAATTGTATCGACTTGGGTATGTTGAAGTTTTCCTTCCATGATTATATAGTTTGATGATAACATCTATAAAACAAAGACTGATTAAAAGGGGTGCTTTAGATATTCTAGGGTTTTATGCAAAATATTAAAAGTGAGGTCCTTATAACTAAAATAATAGTATATCAATTTTTTTTGAAAAGTTGGTAACTATTAAGTCATTTATTTTAATTGATTTTTATATAAAAAACTAGGTACCAATATAAAAACTTTAACATATTTTTAAAAAATATAGGTCCTATATATTTTGTTGGTCCTATAATTTGAGAGCATATTCACAATTTCAAAGCAGTTGAACGGGGCAAGGTATCCAGAGAAAATCCAGAGAAGAATTCAGTTTTGAGAGCAGTGGAATTTAGGTTTGGGAGCAATGGAATTCAGTTTGGGGAGTGAGCTTGGGGAGTTAAAATTTGGAGAGGAGAATCGCTAATCGTCGAACTATCTTTCGGGGAGTATGGCACGCGATGACAGAATTCAATAAGCTGTGGACTTGAGATCTCGGAGAAAATGATATGTTTCACGGCTTTTAAAGAAGCCAAGTATACCTACGGAACAGAGCCGTGGGTAAATACCTACGGGAAACCTTCGTAGGTAAAGAGTCTAAGTCATTTCCAGTGAAATGAAAATGCAGGCGTTTGATATTTGTATAGAAACATATTTACCTACGGAAAATTCCGTGGGTAAATACTTACGGGATATTCCGTGGGTAAAAGTGGCCTTAGTATATATGTTATTTATCTGCTTATAGACGTTGTCGTAGTAGTATAATTACATGTGGAAAAGTCCGTGGGTAAATACCTATGGGATATTCCGTGGGTAAAAGCGGCCGGTTTATTTATCTGCTTACAAACGCTGTCGTTTAGTATAATTACCTACGGAAAAGTCCGTGGGTAAATACCTACAGAAAGTTCTGTGGGTAAAATTGGCTCGTTTTGTTGTTATTTTACCTACGGAATATGTCTGTGGGTAAATACCTACGGAAAGTACCGTGGGTAAAATTGGCCTTAATATGAAGCTGCTTACCTGGGCAAAAACGTAGTCGTTTTATTTTATATTTTACCTACATTGAAGTCCGTGGGTAATACTGGCCTTGGTATATAGGTTATTTATTTGCTGGTGAACGCTGTCGTTTAGTAGTATAATTACCTACGAAAACGTCAGTGGGTAAATAACTACGGAACGTTTCGTAGGTAAATACCTACGGAACGTTCCGTGGGTAATTTTTTTTTTAGTATGCAGCTACTACTTACCTGGGCAAAAACGCAGTCGTTTTATTCAAATATTTTACCTACGGTTGAACTCCATAGGTAAATAACTACGGGAATTTCCGTGGGTAATACCGCCTTAGTATATAGGTTATTTATTTGCTGGCAAACGCAGTCATTTTACGGTTAATTTACCTACGGGAGGTGTCCGTGGGTAACTTATTTGGTTAAATATTTAGTACACATTACCTACGGAAAATACCGTGGGTAAATCTTGTATCTAAGTTTACCTACAGAAACCTCCTGTGGGTAACTATTGCCGCCAATTTACCCACAAAATTAGTCCGTGGGTATTTTTCGCGCCACTTGGTGTTGTGTCCCCTCATGACTGCCCACGCCATTTACCTACGGAATTGTCCGTGGGTATAAATTTTTTATGGGTAATCCGTAGGTATTCTATTGGTATACTCTTCCTTTACTTTCCGTAGGTAAACCGTGGGTATTTACCTACGGTTTTGGTCCCGTGGGTAATTTTCCGTAGGTAAACAGCAACTTTTTAGTAGTGGTTGCTGTATCCAGATGAGCTCAGCTGCACTAGATGCCACAGCACGATATTCAGCCTCCGTCGTGGAGCGAGCTACAGTACTTGTTTCTTTGACAGCCATGAGATGAGGGAGGAGCCAAGAAAGATGGCATAAGCCGAAGTAGAGCGTCGACTGGTGAGATTAGTTGCCCAGTCTGCGTCTGTATATGCAGTCAATGAAAGGGCAATTTGCAAGGCAGATAGAGGCTCAAGGAGACAATGCCACTTAGGTAACGAATGAGGCGCTGAGAGCAACCCAGTGTATCTGAGCAGGACAATGCATAAACTGACAAAGTTTGTTTACACAATGAGTTATATCAGGCCGAGTAAGGCTTAAATACTGTAGACTTCCCAGGATGTTGCGAAAAAGAGATTGATCAGGAAAGGGTGGGCTAGACGAATCATAAAGATTGGTGGTGTGGGATAGAGGAGTGGAACCGGTTTACAATTGGTCATGTTGGCTTTGGCAATTATTTCAGTGATATATTTCGATTGTGACAGATAAAGGCCTTGAGATGTTCGAGCAACGTGAACACCCAGAAGAAGGATAGTGATCCCAGATCACGAACAGGAAAAGATTTCTGTAAATGTGAAATGAAAGTATGAACAAGATTCTGGGTAGAACCGGTGACTATAATGTCATCGACGTAGACCAAAATATACAGAATATCAGTGCCAGATGAGAAGACAAATAAAGATGGATCAGATTTGGCCGGTTTGAATCCTGCTGCAATAAGAGTTGAGCTTAATTTGTCAAACCATGCGCGTGGAGCTTGCTTGAGCCCATAGATTGATTTGCTCAATTTGCAGACAAATTTAGGACGATCGGGATCAACATACCAGGAGGCTGTTGCATATATACATTCTCAATGAGATCTCCATGCAAGAACGCATTGGAGACATCCAATTGATGAATTGGCCAATCATGAATAGCAGCTAGTGCAAGAACCAGACGAATAGTGACTGGTTTAATAACCGGGCTAAACGTCTCCAAATAATCCACACCATAAGACTGCGAGTAGCCTTGAGCAACAAGGCGGGCTTTGCGCCGTTCAAGGGTGCCATCAGCATTGAACTTGGATTTTAGAATCCATTTGCAGCCAAGAATATTGGACTGAGCAGGGGAGGAACAAGAGTCCAAGTACCGGTAGATATAAGGGCATTTACTCTCGATCAAGGGCTTGACACCATTCAGGATATTTCAGTGCCTGAGAAAAGTGTAGGTGAGTCAGGGACTGTAGAAGGAGAATGAAGTGTGTGTTTCAGGCAATAGTACCATCAGTACATGTTTTGGGCTTACTGATATTGTTCTTCGCCCGTGTTACCATGGGATGCGCAGGAGGGGAAGTGGGTAAAGGTGGTGAGGAGGTGGAACTAGATAAGGTGTCTGTGGGAGAGTGGTGATCTGTAGAAGTAGATGGAGATGAGCCTGTAGCAGTGGCGGTGATTGGAGGTATCTGAGTGGGAGAAGATGTAACAGTGGTGTTTGTATGTGTGGTAAGATCAAGTGTGGTTCAGTAACGGGAAAGGTGACACTTGGTGTGGGGGATTTGGTAGATTTTACAAACGGAAAAGTGGTTTCCTCAAACACACATCACGAGATATATATAAATGCTTGGTCGACAGATCCAAACACAGATAACCTTTATGCTGTGTACTGTATCCCAAAAACACACACGGAACACTTCAAAAAGAAAATTTATGCGATTGATATGGCCTCAAGTTTGGCCAACTGCACAGCCAAATACTCTCAGAGTAGAATAGTCTGGAGCAGTATTAAAGAGCAATTCATATGGACTTTTCATGTTCAAAACCGCAGAAGGAGTACGATTCAGCAAAAAAAACCACAGTCAGAAACGCATAATTCCAATAACTCATGGGGACCGAAGAATGATATAATAGAGCAAGTCCTCTATCAACAATTGTCCTGTGACGATTTTCAACACTTCTCCATTCTGGGCATGTGAATGAGGACAGGTAATACGATGCACAATACCCAGTTTTGCAAATAAAGAAGATAAGGCACGAAACTCACCACCACCATCAGACTGAACAACCATAACAGAGGTATTGAACTGAGTGCGAACATAGGCTAAAAAGGCCTTCACCGCAGACATAACACCAGATTTTAAAGACATAGTGAATATCCAAATATATTTGGTGCAGTCATCTACTAGATAAGTAATATTTACATCCATCAGATCCAAGTAAAGGAGCTGGACCCCATACATCCATAAAAACCAGTTGAAAAGGTTTATGAGATCGAGATAATGAAGGGGGATGGGGAAGCGCATGTGATTTCCCTGCTCTACAACCAGAACAAGAAATAGAAACCGAAGTGTGTTTGTTGCTACAGGGCAGACTAAACTTATTTAGAATGTAACTAGTGATTTTATTGAAGTATGGCCAAACCACAAGTGCCAAGTGTGAGTATCTGTTCTGTTGGTGAAGTGTGCTGCAGGTTGAGGTGAGTCAAAAATAGGAAGGTGGTACAAGCCATCTTTAAGTCCTCCCGTGAGCAAAACTGCTTTGGTAGCCTAATCCTTCACAACAAAATGAGAGGAATGAAATTCAAAGAATACACCATTATCCAAGCAAAATTGTCGAACAGACAAAAGGTTTTTCGAAATGTCAGGCACATGAAAAATGTTGGATAACTGAAATTGATGTGCAGGGAGGGATAGAAGGCCCATGCCTTGATGTTCAATTCGGAACCACAGACCCATCACTCATAGACACACTGTTCAGATCCAGTATAAGGATGACTAGAGACAGATAAATTTGACAGATCATTAGTAAAAAGATCTGTTGCTCCAGTATCGGGATACTAAGAAGAATCTGGGTGTGAATAGAGTTTATAGTAGTAGAAGAAAAGTTTGCTGTAGGAATGGTGGCAGAATAAGGCTGATAGGAATGGTTGTATCGGTGATAACATGCGCTTGCCTTATGTCCCGGTTTCTCGCATATTTGACAGACGGGACGGTAATCAGGCTTACCATTAAAATAAGTAGACGAACCTCGTCCACCACCAGTACTGCGACCAGAAGAGTAACGACCACCACGAGAATTTCTGCTGCCACGACTGTAGCCTTGACCGTGATTATGGTGTAACCTTTGTCTCGAACAACATTGTTCGCGGTAGAAGACACAAAGTCGGTAGTCACAACATTATTGGACGACATATTATTATTCTGAGCTGAGACAACAGCATTTCTGTTCAATCGATTCTCAACAGCTAACATTGGCTCATTACAGTAAACGTCGTGAGAGATCCAGATTGACACAAAGAATGGTGGATATGGAATCAAAATCATCAGGTACACCATGAAGTATACAATGACACAAATCATTCTCAGAGACTGTCGATCCAGCAGCAGCAAGCGATGAGGCAATGCGTTTTGCGCGATTGAAATAAGCAGAATAGTATCTGAATCCTTCTTAAGAGAATACAATTGAAAACGAAGTTGCTGTAACCTCGCCGTAGCTTGAGATGCATAGATCTCATGTAAGTATCCCCAGATCGATGAGAAGTTTCATAGTCTATATACCTGTCCTTGGACATCTTCAGTAAGTGAAGTCATGAGAATCGACACGATCATCTGACCGCGTTGTTGCCAAGCTGCATACTCTGGATCTGACGAGGAAGGAGCAGGGCGCGATCCATCAACATGTGCTGAAAAGATCATAGCCCCGAAGATATGACTCAAGTTGTCGACGCCACAGAGGGTAATTGTCACCGGTATGTTTGTGAAAGGATGCGGCAGGGCCGACGAGATTTGGAATAGTGGTGGTGGTGGTGGTGGCGGCATTCTCTCTCCTCCAGAGGTGTTAGAATCCTGATCGGTAGTTGTCATGGAGCTCGATGGAGCTTACTGCTCTGATACCATGCTGAGACAAGAGTAGAAAGCTAATGGTGCGAGAGAATGAATAACCATGAATGGTACTGTTTCATTCGTATATCATAATGTCTGTTTACAATCTGTATATATACAGAGACTATATGTAGACAACAAACTATAAGAATGGGCTTTCTATTACAATGATATGGGCTGGACTATTATGGGCTTAGTATATACGCACGCAATCACGTGTGAGTTAAGTATAAGATATGGGTAATTAAGGAAAACAAATAAGTACTTTATAAATAAATATACATTACTACTCCGTCTATTATTTTATCTGTTTTTGGATGGGTAGGCTCATTTTGTAAGGTGTGTGGCTGAGCAAATCAATGTAACATAATCTGGAAAACGCTATTATTTAAGTATTGTAGTACGAGAACCAAATCTTCCTAATTTTGGGGAGAAAATTAATTTCGATGCATAAATCATCATACTCTATTATTGTACAATTTGTCTGATCCGAGCATGCAAAAAACGTTATCATATGTTCGGTCACATTAGCTAGAAGACCTTTTTCAAAAGGCAAACGATCTTAGATATGAGCATACAAAGAAAGTTATCATATGTTTGGTTTACCAGTTGGATGAGGAAGAGGATTTCTCCCTTACAATCCCCCCTCTTAAAGAAATCAGAGTTGCAAGGGCTATAATTTGTTCACCTATGGATTGCACCCCGAAGAGTAAGGATTCTCCTTTATTCGGTGCTATGTAGGAAGCTTTTTACGTCCCAACATGTAATAGTCATCATCCGTTATAAACCCAAGAAAATTTGAAAAACTTAGATGAGTAACTGTCAGGCCTCAGGGTTTTGTCATACCCGGCGAAAACATGTTAGATTTGATATCCCTCCCTTTTATCAACATGTTGGATGAGAGAGAACCTTAAGAGGTATGGTTGTGGGTTCTATTGTTGGAATACTAAGGTTGTCAAAGGAGACCAGCAGAATTAACCTAGAGCCAAGACTATGCTATAAGCGAGCAGTAAGGCATTCAACAATCTTAGCATGAAAGTGAAGAGTCTCTCTAAACTCGTGTTAGTTAAGAGGGCAATAAATTTTTTATTATTCCTGGCTTTAATGGCTATGTGAAAGTATGAAGAGTTTGAGTCATGTGCTTAAGTTGGCATATTTTAAATAGTTGTCTAAAAATGGGAGGACTTCATGGTTTTTACAAGAAAAAGTAGAGATGATTCCTAAGGGATTTTTTCCTTGGAGAGGAGGAGCATGTTCCATTGGTCTTGATCAAGCTGAAATTGGATGTCCCCAAGCTTCTCTCTGATGGATTGAGATCTAAGGAGGAGAGAGATGAATTCATTTATGAAGGGAGGGGAGACTAGTACTAGTCTTTTAACAAGGGAAACATGTTACTACCATTTGTTGAGATACTCCATGCATTCATGAACGAGGGAAAGGAAGGAGGGGTCTACAACCCAAACATTAAGGATTTTAAAAGCTCCTCTTCACGGGGACACCCTGGGAATGGTGATAAGCATAGAGTTGTGGTCAGAAACAAAGGGAGGGAGAAAGGTATAGAAGTCAATGGGGGAAATCAGGATCTAGTCCCCATTAACAAGGACTCTATCAATCTTCCTCATGACCTGATCATGACCTGGATGGTTGTTCCACCGTGTGAAGAAGCAACCAAGAAATTAAGGTTGGACAAATTTTTAATCATACATTCAGCAAAATCCCACATATCGCAGGTACTATAGGGCATGAGCTTGTTGAAAGTTTTGGGTTTTCCGTTGATGACTTAACCAATGAGTAAATGGAGTCAATGAAGAAATGTTGGAACCCTGTGTGTTGCTAAGGATGGATTGTGCCCGCCTATTCCCAACGTTCTAATCATCTTCAATCAACTTCTCTTCGAGCCCCAAAAATTGGAGTCACAATCTCAATTACCCTAAAACTGAGTTAAGTCTGAAATTTATGCTAGAAAAAACGGTCAGGGCCTGATAAGTGTCCAAATGAGCATGTTTTATGGGTGTATTTCATATATTATATTAGCACTTTTCTTGCTCATTTCTCCACTTTTGTTAGTTTTCCTCTAAATTATGTTTATTTGGTTATCTCACAAATTTATTGGTTAAACATGAGGAAAACCAATCTAGGAGCAAAGTAGACGAAGAGACGAACGCATAGGCGCAAACAGATCTTAAATCGGAGCTGAAACGAATATTTTAGGAGCAAAACAATTTCGTACGAACCACTGTCCGAAACATCAACCTGTCCGAACCAGGCTGGTCCGGACAGTGGTTCGGACACTGCATATGATGCGTCCATGGTGTGTCCGCTCAAATTTGGCCCGGACAAACAGAAAATCGAAGCGTCCGAACCACCATGGTCCGGACGGTGGTTCGGACGCGCCCAATTTGAAGAATACGTCCGTGTTATGACCGTGGAAAAAAGACAGGACACAAGCATATGTCCGTGGAAATTGACCGGACAAGAAAGGTGAGTTCGTGGCGTGTCCGTGGAAAAAAGAGCGGACAAGACCAAGATATGTCCGTTGCCTGTCCGTGGAAAAAGACCGGACAAGAGATAGAACTGTCCGTGGAAATAAGACCGGACAACAAATAGAGCTGCAACTACGCCGACCGTCTTCCCCAATTTTCTTCGGCGCCTACAAACATATCTATCTACTCCATCAGCAATATCAGGCGCCAACGCACTCGGCCTTAAATCCTCACGCTCGCTCAGCTCTGTCTCCTCCCAGCTCTATCTTCATCTTCAACCTTCCCCTGCTTCTATATAACCCAGCTCCTTCAACGATAAAGATACGCGAGAGATTAAAGAAAACAGACGATCGCTCACCACTCCACCATTCTCTCCATTCATTTTCTCCCGTAACACCACAACACTCCATACTCACGTACTCAGCAAACAAAAGAAATAGAAGAGAGGCAACAGAAGTGAGAGCGAGTGCAGACCCGTTCTTTCTCTGAAGTAATGGCTAAATCTATTTGTGCTATCTTTTTATTTCGTTAATGTCTGAGTAATTTTCATTTGTATCCTAGGATGGGGTTTGATCCTAATATTACTTAAATAAATATTTATCACTTGTCTCACTTATTAAACTTGTTTTAATTCCTTTCAAAACAAATTGTTAAATGCTTTACGTGACAAACTACTGCTATTTTTTCTATGGTAACTATCAACATATGATTTTGAGATAGTCAAAGTACCACAAGGAATAAACCTTGGTATTTACACTCTCGGATTGAGCAGGAAATACTGAGGCTATTACTAAGAGTTCGTAACTGACACCTATTAACTCTAATAGACATAAATAATTGAGTCAAGGTTATAATTAGTTTTAAGTAATTTAGGCAATTCCCCCGCTATCCTAGGATACCTTTTTCCATCCACATCAACTAATTTACCTTAATTTACTGTGTTTATTATATTTGCACTGATCTTAAAACAAATCAAGCTTGCCTCCGGCTAAACCCCTTATTTGCTATTTTTATTAAAATACCGAGACTAGGATAATTGAACAATTTCCCTGTGGATACGACACTTGTTGTACTACTCCGACTAGGTGCACTTGCCTATTAGTTTGCTATAAATCTATATATATTAATGTATAGATTTTACTCAACAAGTTTTTGGCGCCGTTGTCCGGGGAAATTGATTCCATCAATTTCCCTAGTTTTCGGTAGTTCACTTGCTATACTATAATATTCTGTTTATACTATTTTGTTGTTTTTATTTCTATTTCTATTAATTTCTGTTATTTATTTTACAGTCATTTACTTTACTGTTCATTTAATTCCCAGTCATTTAATTTCCAGTGTCCTTTAAATTTCAGCAATCTAACTTCTAACATTTCTATTTCAGTAATCTAACTTCTAACATTTAATTTTCTGTCATTTTTTCTGTCACTAATTACTAACATTTAATTTAAATTCTGTCATTTAAATTCTGTCAACTAATCACTAACATTTAAATTATGTCATTTAAATTCCTGTAATTTAACTTCTGACATTTAAATTTCTGTCATTTAATTCAGTCATCTAATTCCTAACATTTAAATTTTAGTCATTTAAATCCAGTTCTTTATTTTTAGTCATTTAAATTATCGTTCTTTAATTCTGCTCTTTTCTTTATTTTAATTTATTATTTACTTAAACTGCATTTATTTTTGTTTCTTTTTGTTCACTTATTTTTTGTCATTTTATTCTTGTTAAAATAATAATAATAAAAAATCTTTGTTTAATTAAAGTTTATCAGCCTATTTCAAATATCTCTGCTTTTATTTATCTAATCACTGTTAATTTCGCAATTTCTCACAAACTGCAAATTATCTTCTGTGCATGCCAAACACTCGAACCCGAGGATCTCCACTTATCAGTCCGAGACCCGAACCCGAGCGCACTTTTATCAACACACACGAAGAAACCAGAGAAATCAAGACATGGCCGAAAACCAGTCATAATGAAATGGACCATGAAAATCAACCACAACACCGTGCCCTATCTATTACCACCAACCGGATACTGAAGGAAGGGCATCAGCCATAGTTCTCCCCGAACTAACACCGCAAGAACCGGACGATGGGCTTTCAAAACCCACTACATTACCGCCGCCGTCCGGGATTCAGGCAAGTTTAGTGGAGCAAATCCAGATGAAGCCCCAAATCATTTAAGTCTCTTCCTAGACTTTTGTAATTCCTTTGGTCAAACCGGCAACGTCAAAGAAAGAATCCGTCTACAACTATTTCCTCACTCATTGTCAGATTCAGCAAACAGAGGTACCGAAGTCTCCCCTCCCGATCAATCCATACATGCTGCAAATGGCCCAAAGTTCCTTGCCAAATACTACCCAACCAGTAGAACAAGGCAGTTGATCGGAGAAATCAACAATTCTGTCAGGAACCGGAGAAACATTGTACGACGCATGGGACAAATTCAAGGATATGCTGATGAGTGTTCCCCCATGGTCTCGACGATCAATCCCTCTGCCTGTCATTCTTCAATGGCCTGGATGATGGGAACCGACTACTTGTAAATTCCTCTGCAGGAGGAAGTTTCATGATGAAACCTCCTCAAGAAGGGATGAACCTTCTCAAACCATGACAAGCAATACAAGACAGTGGACGAGATCCAAAGGAAGAGCGCCACGAGCAGCAGGCCTACTCCCGTTGAGCCTACGGATCATTTATCAGCCCAGATCTCGTCCCTTGCAAAGATGGTGGAAAGCTAACCTCAGAACGAAATCGTAAAAACAATAGCTTCCTCACCTCCAGGTTCATCTCCAGAAGGATGTGTCATATGCCCGGTCCTCATGAAACCCATCAATGCGAAGGTAAAAGCGCAGTACGAAGATGCACACTTCATAGGAAACCGCCCCGGTAATTCCTACAACAATAACGTCAACAACAACTACCCATGGAGAAATCACCCGAAATTCTCATGGAAAAACAATGATCAGAACCAAGGGGGGCAGAACAACATTTCCAGTACCTACCAAGGAAATAGACCCCAACCAAACTCTAACATGGGTTATAGAGCACAAGGTGCCCCTCCAGGTTTCCACCAACAACAACAACCATCTTCATCCTTGTGTTGATCCAAACGCGGAACTCAAAGAGATGATGAAGGGATACATGTCTATGACTCAAAGCCAGCTTTATGCGCAAGAAGCTTTCAACCAAAAATCAAAGGTAAATTCAATCAAATTGCAGAACACCTTGCTCAAAGACCGCCTGGGACTCTCCCAAGCCAACCGAAGCCAAATCCAAAAGAGCAAGCCAAATGCATCTATGTGAAGGAACACAGTGAAGAAAAGATGGAGGTGGCCAAAACAGTTGAGGTTCCCAACTTCCCCCTTCCCTTCAAGAGTGGGTAAATAGCAATCGAAACCAAGGGAAATAGCTGAACTGGAAACCACCGCCACAGTCTATAAAAATCGCATTCAGTCCGAAATACCTACCTTAAGCAGTTAGTGGCCAGCTATGAAAATGAAAGCTCGATTTAGAAGAAGAAGAAGAGGTTAAGGCGATAACCTTGAGAAGCGGTAGAAAACCAACGAGATTCACATCCCGCAAAGGTCAGAAGAATCCAAAGAGGATAGAGAAGAAAGAGTTGAGGTTCCAATAGAAAAGACATCTCCCTCTCCCAGCATTCTCACCATTCCATCAGCTTCAAAACCTTCTCCACAGGAACCGCCTCTACCATTTCCCAACCGACTCCAAAAGCAGATTGGATAATGAATATGGGAAGTTTCTGGCAATGCTGAAACAACTAAACGTCAGCATACCGTTTGTAGACCTCATTGCCAAAATGCCAAACTACGCAAAATTCTCAAGCACCTTATCTCCAACAAAACAATATTGGCCGAAGTCGGTACCGTACCACTCAATGTAGCTTGCTCAGCTATTCTGAAACAACCACTACCTTCGAAATGCAATGATCCAGGCAGCTTCACCATACCAGTCACAATTGGTAGCACCTCATTTCCATCCCCATGCGATCTGCCTCTAAATTTGATGCCCCTCTCCACTTTCAAAAAGCTGGGAATTGGAGAATGAAAAAGACCAAGATGACCCTTCAATGGCAGATGGTTCGGTAGCTTACCCAAGCGGAGTGGTGGAGGTGTTATCATTAAAGTGGAACACTTATACTTCCCATGCGATTTTTCATTTTAGACATCAAAGAGAACTCCACTACACCTCTCATCCTTGGACGACCTTTCCTTGCCACCGCAGATGTGCACATTTGGGTGGCCCAGGGGATAATCACCCTTCAAGCTTATAATGAAAAGCTGGAGTTTGCATCAGGAAGGTCTCCAGATAATAAATCCAAGGATCTCAAGTTTGTGAGGGACACTCAATCACCATCATCCCCACTTATCTTTGTCACCCTTCCTGACGGAATGTCCATTACAGAGATACCACCACCAATCCCTGATGAAAAGCGGGATAAGAAAAATAAAACATAAATCCAGGTGGACACTCAAAAATGCCATCGAATCATGCTTTGGATCTCCTCCTCATAACCACCCCCCCAGGTTTGATCTAATCAAAGCGTCTAGCCAAAGACGTTAAAGAAGGGCAGCTTTCCGGGAGGCAACCCGGATGAACTTTTCTTTTATTTGCTTTTATGTTCTCTTAATTTTCAGGTTCTCTTTAAATTTTGTTTTTGCTAACTCTTAACACCTAACCCCTCGTAGTATGGTTGCTTCTAGTGTCTTATGCAGGTGCAACTTCATGTTCTACACTGCAACCAAGCTACGCTACTTGAGGCTGAAGCTCAAGTGTGGGGGAACTCCTATAACGCTAGCAAAAACAATCTCAGGGGAGTACCAGTTTCTTTACTTATGCTTTTATTTTAATAATATCTGCTGTGGAGAGCTCCTGTGTCAATGATATTTGTGACCTTTGTGTGTTTTCCTTTAGTTATCTACTTACCGAAAAGGTCTCTGAAACCTTCCCTTGTTTTTTATGGTGAACAATGAGGACATTGTTCAATTTAAAGTGTGGGGAGTGCCCTTTTCGGCAACATTTTGTGCCTAAAATGTTTAATCTCTCTGCTTATCTTGCTTTGTCTAAAAATTAAAAATTATGGACCCTGCTGATGTAGTTATTCTCTTTATGAATAAATACTGTTATGAATTGTGGGATAAATGGTACAAAAATTTTTTAAATTTTGATTGCTTTTGAGGAGCATTTTTATGCGGTGTGACCGAATTATCTGCAATGGTTGGATTTTTATTGCTCAGGGTTCCTTCGGTCTTCTTTCTTAGGGATTGCTAAGGGGTGCTTCTCTGTAAAAAAAATATAATAATAAATAAGGGACTTGCGAGACACCATTGGTAACCAACAAAGAGAGTTGAGTGTTCTTAAAATACAAAAGCATGATGCCTACATATTATCTTCTCATCTCTCATGCAAAAGTGAAACAAATGTATAATCTATTTTTCCTTTTTTTTTCTCCTCAATGCCCATTCTTGAGAGAAGTTGGCCATGGTAAAAGTTCTCAAAGTCACCTTAACCAAGAAGCATTGAAGTACTCCGGATCATACCCCGAAACTCTAATTTTTATTTTTACCCTGAGTACACCTGTGCCACCAGTAGTTGATGGATCACACCCCTCAAAAAGTTTGAGATCATGAACTGTTCACCTCTTTATCCTACCCTTCATAATAATATTTGTTAGTATTGAGCATTTTCTACTTTTGGGTACATGGTTTTGCTTGAGGACAAGCAAAAAGGTAAGTGTGGGGGTGTGATAAGTGTCCAAATGAGCATGTTTTATGGGTGTATTTCATATATTATATTAGCACTTTTCTTGCTCATTTCTCCACTTTTGTTAGTTTTCCTCTAAATTATGTTTATTTGGTTATCTCACAAATTTATTGGTTAAACATGAGGAAAACCAAGCTAGGAGCAAAGTAGACGAAGAGACGAACGCATAGGCGCAAACGGATCTTAAATCGGAGCTGAAACGAATATTTTAGGAGCAAAACAATTTCGTACGAACCACTGTCCGAAACATCAACCTGTCCGAACCAGGCTGGTCCGGACAGTGGTTCGGACACTGCATATGATGCGTCCGTGGTGTGTCCGCTCAAATTTGGCCAGACAAAACAGAAAATCGAAGCGTCCGAACCACCATGGTCCGGACGGTGGTTCGGACGCGCCCAATTTGAAGAATACGTCCGTGTTATGACCGTGGAAAAAAGATAGGACACAAGCAATATGTCCGTGGAAAATTGACCGGACAAGAAAGGTGAGTTCGTGGCGTGTCCGTGGAAAAAAGAGCGGACAAGACCAAGATATGTCCGTTGCCTGTCTGTGGAAAAAAGACCGGACAAGAGATAGAACTGTCCGTGGAAATAAGACCGGACAACAAATAGAGCTGCAACTACGCCGACCGTCTTCCCCAATTTTCTTCGGCGCCTGCAAACATATCTATCTACTCCATCAGCAATATCAGGCGCTGGCGCACTCGGCCTTAAAATCCTCACGCGTGCTCAGCTCTGTCTCCTCTCCAGCTCTATCTTCAACCTTCCCCTGCTTCTATATAAACCCAGCTCCTTCAACGATAAAAGATACACGGGAGATTAAAGAAAACAGACGATCGCTCACCACACTCCACCATTCTCTTCCATTCATTTTCTCCCGTAACACCACAACACTCCATACTCACGTACTCAGAAAAAACAAAAGAAATAGAAGAGAGGCAGCAAAAGTGAGAGCGAGTGCAGACCCGTTCTTTCTCCGAAATAATGGCTAAATCTATCTGTGCTATCTTTTTATTTCTGTTAATGTCTGAGTAATTTTCATTTGTATCCTAGGATGGGGTTTAATCCTAATATTACTTAAATAAATATTTATCACCTATCTCACTTATTAAACTTGTTTTAATTCCTTTCAACAAATATTGTTAAATGCTTTACGCGACAAACTACTGCATTTTTATGGTAACTATCAACATATGATTTTGAGATAGTCAAAGTACCACAAAGGAATAAACCTTGGTATTTACACTCCGGATTGAGCAGGAAAATACTGAGGCTATTACTAAGAGTTCGTAACTGACACCTATTAACTCTAATAGACAATAAATAATTGAGTCAAGGTTATAAATTAGTTTAAGTAATTTAGGCAATTCCCCGCTATCCTAGGATACCTTTTTCCATCCACATCAATTAATTTACCTTATTTTACTGTGTTTATTATATTTGCACTGATCTTAAAACAAATCAAGCTTGCCTCCGGCTAAACCCCTTATTTGCTGTTTTTATTAAATACCGAGACTAGGATAATTGAACAATTTCCCTGTGGATACGACACTTGTTGTACTACTCCGACTAGGTGCACTTGCCTATTAGTTTGCTATAAATCTATATATATATATATATTAATGTATAGATTTTACTCAACAGGACCCTAAGATTTCGGAAATACACTCCCTCAACGGCTTCAGAGGCATTACTATTTAAAGAGCTGGAATTATCAGTTGCAATGTGTGCTTTTTCGCCCCAATACTTCCTATATTAGGGAAAATTCACCAGGAAAAAGAGACATGTCTAATATTACAAGCTACAATTCATATATCTAGCTATTTAGAGCATTTACACTTATTTCTTCATATGTTGTATTGATCTATTAGTTGAGGAGTGAGTGTAGGCGTTAGGCATAATCTTTCTGCCTAATCCCTAGTGTGAGATACTTTCGTGTAACCCTAAGTCTATAAATAAAGTTTCTCATTCTTTTATTGGTATTTTTGTTGATTGACTCCATTCATTCACCAAAAGAGTCAAATAGTTTCAACGGCTTACATCTTGGAACACTTCAAAGACAACCCATCAATTGACTGCTTCCGCTTCCTGAGCTAATCTGTCTGGGTCTAACATCTAGAAAGACTATGTCAGCCCCATCTATCCCGCAAGATTGACTATGTCTGTTACATTTCGATCAAGGTAGTCTATCCGAGTCTAACTACCTAGACAGACTACGTCAGCCCCATTGAACCTACAGAGTTGAGCCAATCATCAACATATAGAATGATGTTAAAATCCTTCGTTGCAACCCTAGAAGGTTGGATCTTCTGGTTGAGACCAATGATCACATCCCATAATTGAGTCCTAATAGTAGTATTGTTCATGTCATAGGCAATGGAAAGAGTGAAGGAAGATAGCCAATGGAGACTAGCTAGACAAGAGGTCATTCGAGCAAAAAAATGAAGGGGTTTAAGGGAAACACAAAAAGGTTAAAAAATAATCCAGATGCTTCTATTGGCATGATTTATTTAAAATGTTTATCCCACGTGTAAATACTCTTATTAATTAACCATTCTTCACCTTCCCAGGCTAGTTTTCACCCTCTAATGCTGGTCCCCAACTAATATGAATCCTCAGCCAGCTCTCCCATTCCAGTCTCAAGCCACAACCAAAAATATCTTGAACACACTTAGCTCACAAAGCCTCTGCCAAGTCCTCAAACTAAATTACATGACTCAAATACCATAATCCTCGGCCAAGTGGTCTCGAACATAAATCAACCACACATACAAGTGGTCTTATCCAGCTTGAGCTTCATGACTCGGACTATCAAACAAACAAGTTGATCGATAGATGCAAATTCCTAATTAGCACAGTTAATGGTTTTTTAGGGATCTCGACATGGCTCTGACCCATAACACTAGCTAGACCCTTGGACTGACTCACGATAACTATTATCTTGGGTCTGGCGCATGAAAAGCATCTGGTACGAGCCTACACAATAACCTTCTTTTTGTAGGTACCTCATAATTGGGATGTCTTTCCACATACGTCAGTAGTCAGGCACTGACTCTTGGTGAGCTCTGCATTCCTCTGGTGAAGCCACCGGTGATTGATTGTGACAATCTTGGTGCTACCTACCTTGCTGCTAATCCCATATTGCATTATAAAACCAAACACGTGGGCCTCGATTTCCACTTTGTTCGTGAGCGGGTTCGATCTGGCTCTCTGATTGTTTCTCATTTAGCTGGTGATCAGCAAGTTGCTAATCTTCTCACTAAGGCCTTACCCGCATCCCGTTTTACTGTTTTTCGATCGTCTCTAGGCCTTACCCACGTTCCGATCGCGGGGCATACTAAGCCCATAATAGTCCAGCCCATATCATTGTAATAGAAAGCCCATTCTTATAGTCTGTTGTCTACATATAGTCTCTGTATATATACAGATTGTAAACAGACATTATGATATACGAATGAAACAGTACAATTCATGGTTATTCATTCTCTCGCACTATTAGCTTTCTACTCTTGTCTCAGCACGTAGCTACCTTTAATTTAATCAAAATGGAACACAAATATAAAGACATTAATACTTTCTTAGACAGTTTGCAAATAACATCGAGAGCCGCCACTTATCCCTAATAAGAGTTCACTACATAGTACATAGCTCTCAGACGGCTACCATGCTTGCTAAAAAGAAAAAAAAAATAGTTTAAATTAAGCACCTTACAAGCATTTGTCCCTGCGTATTGTATTAGTTCCCAATTAACTGGATAAGAAAAACTATACAGCTTTCCATAATAGTCGCCCCCAAAGTAGAGAATATTGAATCATGCATACCCGATAATAACGTAGTCTCGATTCTCCACATGTTTTTTTTAAATAAAAACCATTTTAGTCACGTGGTGGCAACTATAACACACAACAAACATTTAAAACATGTTTTTATATGGTAAACCCACAAAATGTGGATTATTTTTCTCCTATTTAATTTATCACCCTTTTACTTCCCTCTTTTCACTCCCTCTTTCTTTCATCTCTGTTTCTTGGAAAGTATTTTTGTACCCAAAGAAAACACAGTCTCTCTATTCTTTTCTTTCAGATTTAAGAACCCATATCTATCATGAACACCTAAAAAATCTTCTTCAATTATAGTACAAATACATCTTTAAAACTTCTTTGATTGATTGATCATGTTTGCTGACATTATCGATACCGGACAATCAATTCCGACAATGATCACAACTTTGATTTCACATCAGATTCTTGATCACATCAATACATAATCAATTCTTCCCACTACCTATGTTAATTATTCTGATATCAAACACATCACCAGTTTTGTATTCTTTTTTACAGGAAACCAAGAAAATAACTTAAAAAGTAGCTATCAAAAGAAGAAAACCCATAGTTTTGCCAAACTTTTCTTTCGTATTTTGCCATTAGAGCAAGAGCACATACCGTAACCCAGCTTAATCACCAGCTTATTAAGATTGGGAGTATCAATCAGATATCAAAACCAATGGACCCATTATGCGATTTTTGCAGGGTGATGAGAGCGATGGTGTACTGCAAACCCGACAAAGCTCGTTTATGTTTACAATGTGACGAGTCCATCCACTCAGCTAACTTAATTTCACGTCGACACATTCGTTCCCTCTTGTGTAACAAATGCTTCTCATGTCCAGCAACTGTTCATTGCACATTAGACGAGGTAGAGATTCCCATATGCCAAGATTGTGATAATGGTGTCATTGGTAATAATGCTGATCAGCAACAGTTGTGTGGAAGTTGGAATGGTAATGAATATGGGAGAAGCTGTGGTGGTGGTAACGAGATAATGAATGATGAAATTAATGGATTGTCTAAGATTGGGAATGGTGATGACGATGAGTACTTGCCATGGAGGATGAGACAACAACAACCTGAGGATACAACAGAGGTTGGGATGTTGGTTCCTGCTGTATTGATGAACATGAGTGGTGGTGATGGTGGTGGTGTTGATGCTTATTCAGGAGTTAATAATGAAAATGGGTCATGTTTTCAACAAGATGGTTCTAATCATCTAGCCATGTTGCAAGATGATTCTAATTTAACAAAGGTGATTTATATTTTCTTGTTCTTCTTGGTCCATTTAATTCATGTTTCAGTCTAAATTTTATATTAATATGGGAACACTTAACCATAATCAATTTGTTTATTTCATATCATCTTTTTATCTTCTTCTTCTTTTCTAGAATATAACTTGTGTTGGGTATTGTCTTTATAAAATTGTGCTGTTGGGTATTGTTTTACTGCTGGAGGCTGTTCTTCTACACTGAAGGAAGTTGAATCCAGAATTCTGTGACAACTTCAACATTGACGACATAACTTGACAAATCAGATGATAAAGATTCTGTTACGTTCCTTCTTATCTTCTTCATACAACCCCAATGTCCTAAATTCAACAAATCAGATGATCATCAAGTACCATTAGACTGCAACAGATTGTTACTACCATTAGATCATAACCAGTTCTACCAATCACTCACCACCGAGTCTAATCATAATAATGTTCACAACAATAACATTTTACAGGTTTGTTAAATTAAACTTCAATTGATCTCTTCTTTATGTACATTAATTATAAAATCCACCACATTCTAATTCATCTCGTGTTGTTAAACACAATCAATCCATTAACCTATATATTGATTGTTCAATTACTTGTGCAAGTAGTAAATTGATGAATGAACTAATTTGATCTCAATTAGGTGCCTTCATCATCACTTATGGGACAAAATAACTGTATACCCATCTTTCAACCTACTCTTCTTCAAATGGGTATGGCAAATCAAACCTCTAGCTTGATCAATACAACTCATGGATTAACTAGTGGTACTGATCTATACTTCCTTCAACTTCTTCACTATGCCGAGTTAATTAATTAGCTATCAAACTAACTATAGAAAGTATTGTGTGTGCAACTGCAGCAGCAACACAATATCAAGACTGTGGGTTGTCTCCATTTCTGATTACTAGTACTGATCAATCCCCTTGTCCACCACCACCACCACCATGGGATCCACAAGCAAGGAGGGTTGTGGCTAAGGCCAGATACAACGAGAAGAAGAAAACTCGAATGTATATATTTATATATATGTTCACCTTAATTGTTACTACAAGTTAAAGTTTCATATGTTTAGATAACAAATATAGCATGATTGATCGCTAATTAATTGCTGATTATTTTGGTGTATGCTGATAGTCATTGATTCATACAGTTTTGTGAAGCAAATCAGATACGCATCTCGGAAAGCTAGGGCTGATACAAGAAAAAGAGCTAAAGGTAGATTTGTGAAGGCTGGGGAAGCATATGATTATGACCCACTTATTAGCACCACTAAGGAAACGTGACCATTTTTGTTTATAAATTGCATCCCTTAGACAACGATTTGCTTTGATCTTCCGGTTGGTTTACAGGTATATATATCAGTTTAATCTCTTCTGCCTATTACTTCACCCTAACATATGTATGTGTATATATGAGTGCTAGCTGTGTTTCTTTGGTTTCGCAGGATTTCTTCTCCTTTTGAAGCACTTTCATTCAGCAAGTCAAATAAGGAGAATTTTTCTTTGGCCTTTGGTGCAAACCGTACTATGATGAAAAAATAAAAGGGGTTAATTACAATATTCTTACACTTAGTTAGTAACAAAATATTGGAATAATGGACTAAATGCTAATGGGCTGACTTGTGGCCCAACGTAGTCTCTAATTGATTGTAAGTTGTTCGATTGATATCAGATAAAGGTAGTTAGTTGTCAAGAGTTAGAGATAAATCAGTTAGCTAGATTTTAGCTAACAAACAGATTCTTTATTGATATTCAGAATGCCAGTATATATAGATGTCAATAGCAGCGTGTAGGATTGTATCTTACACAATAAAATAAAAGTGAAGTCTTGGTTTACAACCTTTGCATTCTACAATCTACGTTTCCTATTTACAAACACCACACACACTACAAGAAATTCCAAGATGGTATCAGAGCTCTAGGGAGATTACAACAATCAGATTACAAGATTCAAGATGTCTAATGTCGAGAAAGAAAACCAGAAAGAGAAGCTCTCCTTATCAGACAGCAATACCAGTAACATAGATGTAAATGATCCAATCTATGTGCATGCGGCTGAGAATCCAGACCTTCTGCTCGTTCCAAAATTCAATGGAGTGGGGTTTTTAGGCTGGAAGTGTGACATGGTAACTGCATTGAAATCAAAGAATAAGTTTGGTTTCGTTACAGGAAAAGTAAAGGAGCCAAGTGAGGAGGAGCATACCATACGACATGCCGCCTGGGAGAGATCCAAATCTCTGGTTGTTTCTTGGCTCAAGACAGCATTGGAGGCCAGTATAGTCGGGACAGTCAGATATCTGGAAGATCCTCAGGAAATTTGGGATTCGCTGTGTGAACGTTACGAGCACAGCAACCTGGCGGTCATTCATACATTGAAACGGTAGTTAGCAGAGGTAAAGCAAGGAGATGAAATTGTCGTAGCATACTATAATAAACTCAAGAAGGTTTGGGGGGAGTTGGACTTAGCTCGCCCCTCCAAGAGGTGTACATGTTCAGGGTGTACTTGTGGCATCAATGAATCTATCAAGAAAGCACAAGAGGAAGACAAACTGATACATTTTCTTATGGGGCTTAATCGCAAGTTCCTGTCCATACGAGGTCAAATACTTGCAATGAAGAAAATCCCAACCCTTGAGAAGGCATTTTCACTCGTTGCTCAGGAAGAGGAACAGAGGGGAAAAGAAGATTCAAAGGAAGAGGCGATGTCGTTTTATAGTCGGGGTACAAGTTACAACAACAACAACAAAGAGGCAATGTCATTCTATAGTCGGGGTACAGGTTTAATAACAACAACAAAGATGAGGGTTACAAAAACCCTAACCCTAGAAATGGAGGAGAAACAAAGGAGAAAGGTTACCCGTACTCTTTACAAGAAGGGAGGACATAGTTCAGAATAATGTTACCAAAGGAGGAAATGCACACATTGCAAAAATACAGGGCATCTGGCTTCGGAATGCTTTCATCTTCATGGTAGAGACATCGTTCTCGCATGACGAAAGAAAGCATATGCCAACTCTGTCATAGGAGAAACAGAAATTAGCCCAGAAACAGAAAGGAAAGAAGAAGGGCTTACTCCTAAGCAACTCTAGCAGATCACAGAGCTGATTCGAAGCAGTGCTTCGGGAGTAAAGACAGAGGGAAGTAGCTACTGTAATTTCTCAGGTACACCATCTTTATGCATTTGCAACAAACAATGTCTAATGGGTAAAGAAACTTGGGATAAACTTGAGGGACAGTGGATCATTGATTCAGGTGCCACCGACCACATGTCGGGAGCACGTAATTTGTTCGAAAATTGGAAAGAGTTACAGTATGAACGGACGGTGATTCTGCCTGACGGAAGGCCGCAAGTTATCAATCGAGTAGGGGATATTCGACTTGGGAACAAGATCTGGATAAGAGATGTATTGTTTATGCCAGAGTTCAAATTTAACCTAATCTCAGTGAAGAAGATGACTCAACAGTATGGATGTAAACTGATTTTTGATCAGGATTGTTGTTTTGTCCAGAGCCTTACGACGGGGGCGATTGATTCTATCGGGCTCGAACGCAATGGGCTTTACATTTTGGACAAGGATCAGGTGGATCGGTGGGTTGTTCCTCAGAAGCGGAAGACAGACCTAGATGGAGAAAATAAATGGGCTGTGTGTGAGAGTCTTGGTTTGTTAGCAGAAATTAGTCCAAGAGCTGAGGAAATGCATATTAAATTAGGTCATGTACCTTTGCATAAACTTTTTCGTATAGGGTTAATAAAGGAGCATGAATTTTCTTCTAATTATGCTTGTGATATATGTTACAAATCAAGAGCTCAACGACTCCCTTTTGATAATTCTACCAGCAGAAGCAAGAAAATGTTTCAAATGCTACATGTTGATGTTTGGGGGCCTTTTAGCACTGATACACACAATGGCTATAAATATTTTGTGTGCTTTGTGGATGATTTTACACGTACAACTTGGGTACATCTTATCAAACAAAAGAGTGAGGCTTGGAATATCATAATGCATTTCATCAAGATGGTAGAACGACAGTTTGAGACAAAGGTTAAAATCATTAGGTCTGATAATGCGAAAGAATTAGGAAGTTCTAATGAGGGTAAACAGTTTTATGCTCAGGAAGGTATAGTGCATCAGACAACATGTGCATATACACCGCAACAAAATGCAGTTGTAGAGAGGAAACATGGATACTTACTTGAAACAGCGAGAGCTATCTTTTTTGAATCTAATGTACCACTTGAATACTGAGGAGAATGCATTTTACATGCGACTTATCTGATCAATCGGTTGCCTACTAAGGCTTTGCATGGAAAAACACATTTCGAAAGCTTGTATAATCGCAAGCCAACATATGGGGAGATTAAACCATTCGGGTGCTTATGTTACAAAGCAATTATACATGGCAAAGGAGGAAAATTTGATCCCAAAGGAGAAGCTTGCATTAATTTGGGTTCTGATCCGAGAAAAAAGGGTTTCAAAGTGTTGAGTATCGAAACACGAGCGGTTGATGTCAGTAGAGATGTCAAGTTTCATGAAGATATTTTCCCTTTTAGGGATGGCATACAACGATATATGTCACCACCTAGTAGTACTATTACTACTACTAATTCGCTGACTATGCACCATTATTGTTGCAGATGAGGTTATTCAATTAGAAAGTTAACAAGAAGCAGCTTCCTCAGAGAATCATCGAGTGGAAACGAATGCTGCAGAAACGAGTCACACTCAGCAAGATCTTCACAGATCTCAAAGAGATACTCACAAACCTCATTACCTCAGAGACTATGTTTGCAATACAACTTTCCAAGATGTGTTGGATGAAAGGGTTTATAGTACCGCCAGAGTACAAGCACATACTCCTATGACCGGCTACACAAGCTTGACCGAGATACCACCAAGTTCTTCTATTGCTTTATTCTCAGGTGTTTCGAAAGCAGTCATGGACATGACTGAACCAGAAACTTATCAAGAAGTGGTTGTTCATGACCATTGGAAGACGGCCATGAAAGAAGAATTACAAGCATTGGAGAAAAATAACACGTGGGAAGTTACTACCTTACCCAAAGGAAAAAAAGGTGATAGGGTGTAAATGGGTTTACAAGGTCAAACTCAAATCAGATGGCTCTTTGGAAAGGTATAAGACTCGTTTGGTGGCTAAAGGTTTCACTCAGCGACATGGTTTAGATTATAACGAAACTTTCTCACCTGTTGTCAAGCTCACTACAATACGGGCTTTAATTGTTGTGGCTCTTAATAAGGGTTGGATAATCAATCAGTTGGATGTCAACAATGCCTTTTTGCATGGAGACCTTGACGAAGAAGTATACATGAGAATACCACATGGTTTGGAGGTGGTTGGTCAGAATAAGGCCTGTCGTTTAAAAAAATCTTTATATGGTCTTAAGCAGGCTTCACGACAATGGTTTTCCAAACTTGCAAATTTTCTCCGCACTCTTCACTTCCAACAATCAAAGAATGATTATTCTTTGTTTCATAAGAAGTGTCTCAATGGGACCATTTTTATTGTTGTTTATGTGGATGACATTCTGGTGGTTGGAAATAATCAGCAGGATATTGATGATGTCAAGAATGCTTTAGATCTAAATTTCAAGATCAAAGATCTAGGGAATCTTCATTATTTTTTGGGGATAGAATTCATACGCACACAAGATGGATATATCCTGTCACAAAGGAAATTCTGCAAAGATTTGATAGAGGAGAACGATTGTCAAAATTCACGCTCCACCCAAGGACCCATGGTGGTAGGAAAACAACTTTTGATTGATGATGGCACACTTCTTCATGATCCTACTATCTACCGTCGGCTGGTTAGTAAACTCAATTACTTATCTAACACACGACCTGATATTAGTTTCACAGTGCAAGTTCTCAGTCAATTCATGCAACGACCTACTGATATACACATGCAAGCTGCTCTACATGCACTTTGTTATATCAAAGGAACCATGAATTACTGAATAGTCTTGAGAAAACAAAATCGCAACGTGTTGGACTTACAGGCTTATTGTGATTCCGACCGGGCAGCTTGCCCTAACACGAGGAAGTCAGTTTCGGGATATTATATTTTCCTAGGAGATAGTCCTATCTCATGGAAGACTAAGAAGCAAGGTTCAGTTTCCCTTTCAAGTGCAGAAGCAGAGTATCGCTCATTACGGCGGGTCACAGCGGAGCTTACTTGGTTAACACGACTTTTACATGAACTTGGAGTTACTAATATTGCTCCAGTTCCAGTAAAGTGTGATAACCAATCAGCGATACACATAGCTCGCAATCCAGTCTTACATGAGCGAACTAAACACATTGAAATAGATTGTCATTTTGTTCGAGAAAAGATACAGCAAGGTCTGGTCAAGATAGAATACACGCACACAACAACACAACTAGTAGACATGTTGACAAAAGTGCTTCCAGGCACCAGATACAAGGAGCAGTTACAACGCATGGGTATGAATCAAGATACCACTTCAAGCCTTGGTAATCTTGCTTACCTACGGTTTGAGGGGGGGGGGGTATTAAAATAATGGACTAATTGCTAATGGGCTGACTTGTGGCCCAACGTAGTCTCTAATTGATTGTAAGTTGTTCGATTGATATCAGATAAAGGTAGTTAGTTGTCAAGAGTTAGAGATAAATCAGTTAGCTAGATTTTAGCTAACAAACAGATTCTTTATTGATATTCAGAATGTACCAGTATATATAGATGTCAATAGCAGCATATAGGATTGTATCTTACACAATAAAATAAAAGTGAAGTCTTGGTTTACAACCTTTGCATTCTACAATCTACGTTTCCTATTTACAAACACCACACACACTACAAGAAATTCCATGACAAAATAAGCGTGATCGGCAATGTTGTTTGTAATCTTGTTGAGAAGGATGATTGATTTATGGTATAGGATTGGAACATAATTGTAATGTGTTGAATATATGTTGTATTTCTTGGTCATGGTGTCTTCGGTCCTAGTCTAATACAATATTCATAATGTGAGTACTTTGCCGAATATACTGGGCTGCTACCCTCCCGCGAGCCCAAACTGGCTCTAATGAGAGACATTTAGGATAGGAGATATGCCAGACGGTCACGAGTTAGGGATTTTGTCAATGCGTCAACAATTTGAGAGGCAGGTGGGAGAGAATGAATGTGAAGACTTTCATTTCTGATGCATTCCCTCACAAAAAAGAAATCCGACATATAGCTATTGGAATACCCTAACACGTCTTCGCCTGGTTGTTGACGTGTGTCGCAGAAGAACAACAAAGAATAAAGCAAGGGAAAGTAAAAGAGAGTCAAGTACTTCAAACTAGAATATTCTATTCAATTAAGTATTACACCTCGTAATCACTCAATCTCCCTCCACCCAACCCATGGACTTGGACAGTTTAGGACTTAGCCCCTAAGCCCTTCTACCCTTGACTGAATCGTTCAGTCTCCCAGTAGTCTCACGACTGCTCTACGACAGTCCTAACTACCCTTGTGTTCTCATTAATATGAGTTACACAGTACACTCCGACACGCTCACACTACTGCTCTATCAACAAGTCTCACTCACTCTAAGACTAACACTAACAATTTTCTCAGCTCTTACAAACCTATCGCTCTCTATTCTCTCTCTTTGTATTTCAGTTTTTGTTTTCAAATGAGAGCTGAATTCAATATGTAGAAATGTTGCTTCTATCCGATTTGTGGAACCTAAAATTCTTCTTCAACAACTTTGAATTCCATACTTGTCATTGGCTGGTCTTCTACCATTTTTCTTGGACCACAGACAAAAGCTGAAGCTGTAGGTGACAATCTTTGAAATCTTACCAACCGGTCGGAAAAGCAAATTGTACGTACTTTCTGCAAGTACAGAAGCAAAGTCTTCAACTTTTGTCTTCTTCTCTTGTCTGGCCTTTAAGGGAAAAACTTTTAGTCATTTTACTGGAAGTTTTCCAAGCATGGTAGCAGCTTCATAATTGGTTCACACCATCAGTTCGGTGAATGAGTTGGTGAGTGTTTATAGAGCTTCGCCCTAAGTAGTTGTGGATAGGTGCCCAACTGTTGGGCATTGGTCTAACGGAAGAATTCACTTGAAACCAAGTGATTCTACCAATATTTATTCCTAAAATACTTGAAGCAAACATTAGTCCAACAAGTACAGTGGCTATCATCAACATCACAAAGGACTTATCCTAACACACGTGATGTGTTTGGCATGACTATGAAAGACGGGGTTTGAAGCAAGTAGGTGGCCTTGAGGCTGTCACAATTCAAGATCAAACTGTTCGGTAAGATAATTCTCAATTCCCGCAAAAGCTTTTGAATCCATAAGGTTTCATATGTGGAAAATGCCAAAGGTTGTATTCAGCCTCGGTTGATGACTTTGAGACGATCTTCTACTTTTTGAGACTCCAAGTGATCAGAATATTGCCCAGAAAGATCATGAATCCTCTGGTTGATTGGTTGTCAATATGTGAGCCAACCCAGTCCACATATGGGTAAACACGATGGTTACCCATAGGAGATGACAGGAAGAAAAGACCCAGGTCCAGAGTAGATTTGAGGTGACAAGTCACCCTCTTTGTTGTAGTTTAATGAGTTTCTTAGGATCTATGCATGTATTGACTGATACAGTTGACCACAAAATTAATATCTAGCCTATTAAAGGCTAAATATTGTAAACTACCGATAACACTATGATAGTGAGAAGGATTACAATAGGGAATCTATGTTGTCAAGAATGTTTGAATGAGACACAGGTGTTGAAACAGATTTACAATCTTGCATGTTGGTTATAACTCAAACCTTAGGGTAGTAATGAGTTTCTGTAACATAGAGTGGGAAGAACTTGTTATGAGACTATCATTGACAAAACTAGGACATAGACTTTTTTTCCTTCCCGATTGTAGATAAAAAGAGACAGGTCGGAGTGTGAGTAACTGAATCCAATGTGACTAAGATAGCTATTCAAGCGAGAGAACCAAGCTATGGGTGACTGTTTAATTTTAGACCATACAACACCTTCTTAGTTCGCAAACATATTAAGGAAAGTCTTAGTTGATAAAACCCATAAGTTGTTTAATAAAAACTTCCTCCTCCAAGTCACCCATGCACAACTCAATCAAAGCTATTTCCTGTGACATCTCCATCAGCTAATATATTGCACTGGTATATTTATTTTCGGCACTACACGAGCAAATGTGTGATGTGGACCTATATATAGTTTGCCCAAAGTGTAAAACTAAAATCTTGCAAGATAACAAAAGATTCAATATCATCGTGATTAGAGATTGACATAAATTGTCTTTATGAGTTTGATGTTAATTGATAGTATGTTGTAATGAATTCTCAAAAGTGGTAGCTGTTTTAGAGTATCAAATATGTAGTTATTGTGTGTGGGTCATGTTGGGTGGGGAGAGTGTTTAGCTCGAACTTTAAAAGTCACTGTTATGTCATTGATGGTTAAAGAGGGTAGATGACAATTAAAAATGTAATTAGGATGAAGACTTTAACTAAGGATTGTACTTTACTGCTTTTTTATTGGTCAATGGCCTAAACAACCAGCATATCCCCTCCTCCCTAAACTAGACACGGTGGATCACTTCTCACATAAACAAGGTGAAAATGAGGAGGAGAGAAAGTTAAAAAAATTACTATTATAGTTTAAGTAATTTCTTAATTAATAAAATATACTCCCTCCGTCCCAGTTGCAGACTCCAATTTGCTTTTGCATAAATTTTGAGAGAATCAGAAAAAGTAGTGAAGAGTTCAAATTTCATAACACTATATCGGATACCATTATGGGATAAAAATAAAAAGGTAATCAGACTCTGCGTGTGGAAGAAGGGAGTATTATTGTAGTGATGTACCACATTAGAATGAGTAAGAACCTAAAGACTGATGTGATGTGGATGCTCTAAGGTGGACAAGTGGCGTATCCAATCGTAGGTGGTAGAAACTTGACATGACGCGGTATCTACCCCCACTGATACCAAATTCCAAACGTTCTTTGACAAATTTCATTACGATTCTAAAAAAGAAAGAAAGCAACTGGTACAATACAAATTTGTTGGCAGGAAATTGTCCAAAGAGAACAAAATTTGTCGTCTTAGAAGAGTAGTAGCTAGCTAGCATAAAAGACAGAAGAATCCCGTACCGTAGGATGTATTACTACTATTGTCTTACTCCCACGGTCCCACCCTCGTTATAGTGGACCGTCACTCTACGTACCGTACGTGTGGCCCGAGTCGCATCATCAAAGTGAGGAGAGTAGTGTTTTTTTATATTTACATAAAATCTGGGCCATAGAAGTGACGACAACCCCACCTTAAAACCACAAGACAAAGAAACAAGGGCCTTAAGTTTGTTTCTTTTGTGGACAGAAAAGGACACACATATGTATGCCTTTAATAGCTCCCTGTAGAGTAGACTATCCCCGTGGCTAGTTTAGCTATCGTTAATAATAATGGATGGATGGATGGATGGACACCGTTCATGATTCAATGAAGTGGACCTTGTCACTTCCCACATCTTAAACATGTGCCACCTCTATTCTGTTTCATATATACTCGATCGATCTCTTCTTTTTTGGCTGATATTAATTTGTTGGAGGTTTCTTGTGGTACGTAGACCTCGATCGTTGTCATCAACTTCAGTTTGTAAAATGACATGTGCCACCTCTATTCTGTTTCATATATACTCCCTCCGTCCCGGTCAAAACGTTCACTTTACTATTTGGATATGTCGTTTGACTTCAATATTTAACCTATAAGATAATATATTTTTACAAATTTATGTTTTACAATGGAATTCTTATGTGAAAAACTATATATTATATAACTTAATTTTTAAAAATTATTTTATCTTATATGTTTAATATTGAAGGGAAAAACGTACCAAAAAACAAACAGGACACTTATAACGGGACGGAAGTAGTAGTTGAGTTAATTAGAATGCTAATAGTCATATAATTGTTGAGTCTAATTAAGGGGAGTTAAAGGGTAGAGATGAACGTGACCTAGGCCACTGACTCAAACACACTTGTGTTGTAGGGTCTTTTATGTCTTTTTATTTTTTTACTTCTCGCACACTTTTTTCACCTTGAATTGGTCATTTTTCGGTATTAATTAGTAGCTAAGACCCTTAAGTTATCAGGTCTCATACTATATGGAATGGAAGCTAATTACATCTTATAAAGAAGCTATATACGTGTACAATGAATTTCTGACGGGTTTGGACTGGCCAGATATGTATTGAATAATATTAAAGGAAAGAAGTAGGTCGCGCGCTCGACAAGGATATGAAAGAAAAAGACAAGATTCACCTAACTTTAATTCATAGCCATACACGTCATAAAAATCAAAACAATTCATGTAACATGTGTACATGAATAAATAATTGTGTATGTGTGGTTGATTACACTAATGCAACCAAAACCACATGTCTGCTAACTAAACCTATAAAAAAAAAAGAAAAACAAAAGTGACTAGTTTTGCGAAAAGATTAATATATATAGTCCAATGATTCCTTCCTTATTTTAGGTGCAATAGAAGAGATTATTAATTAAAGTGATTAATTAGTAACCACTAATTTCAAATGACCTTGATATAAAAGAAAAAACCATCCACTCATTTTTGTCAAACTAATTAATTTATAATAATGTACATCTTTCCGTTACGTACAACATTTGTCTAATAATCCAAGTTGAACAATTTTTTTTATCCGTTTCATAATTAATTGTTTCATTTTTGTATGGTCATTACGCGTCTAGATGGACACAATTCATGCCACACAATAATATTATACTTTTGATCTAAATGCAGTATAAACCACGAATCATTATACGTACACACATGGCCAAGCTAGCTCGGTCGAATTCAACAAAAAATTGTCGAATGATCACTTATAAACCAGTAGATTATTTAACAATTAAATGAGTTTTTTTTTTAAAAAAAAAGGGATGGATATCATGCAACCTTCCCACATTTGGCTACGATTATAAAAATATCTAAACCATATATTTTGTTGAAATATTTAATACAATTTAACTCTTTTATAACTATTCTCTAGAATTTTTTTTCGCCTTTAAATACCAACCTCCACCATCTTCCTTCATTCATCCCACTTTGTCTCTCCTACTCCTACCCACTTACAGAAAGCTCAAGAAATACTCCAAAACAAAAATATAGTACTAATTCTTCAACTCTTTTCAAAGATGTGCAAAGGAACATCCAGAAGAAACTCAAACAACACCATAACTCCACCACCAACCTCCAAACTCCAAAACACAACACATCATGATTCCATCTCATCTTCCTCAACAACAAACGACAACGACGACATCGTTTCAAGTCAGATTACACCACCAGTTACCTCCTGCAGTACTTGCGAACTCTGTGGTCAAAACGCATCATTATACTGTCTAGCGGACGACGCGTACCTATGTAACAAGTGTGATGGGTGGGTTCATGGTGCGAATTTTCTAGCGAATCGTCATGTGAGATGTGTGTTGTGTGATGGTTGTTGTAGGTTTACGATGAAGTTTATTGTTGGACGGTTGAAGGAAGTTAAGGTGTTGAAAGTTGAGCAGGAGAAGATGAGGAGGAAGAAGAGAGGGAGGAGTCATTTTTGTGAAGCGGATGGAGAAGGATACTACTGCTGTGGTGGTAGTGGTAATGAGTTTAGTTTGAGGGTGGTGAAGAGACCGTTTGTGTTTCTTTAGGGTTAATTAATTAATGATGAAATTTGTTGGCGATTGTTATTATTTTCATCATCATTATTTAAGAAGTTAGTCTTGATTAATTATCATATGCTCATCTTTTTTTCTTTTCTTTTAAGAAAGACGTACGTGATTTTACTTTTTTAATGATCTGATAATTAGATTGGTACGTGTGTATGCATGCATATACAATACATATTGGAATTCTAAGTGTATGGAATGGAGCTCAATTGGGAAATCTTGTTTTATTCTCTAAAGAAAGTTCGCTTCACTATATTAATGTGTTTCTTTTCTTAGGGTACTCATTACAACATACTCTCTCTTTTTTTTTATAGTTGAGTTGCGTTCTCTTACTATGAAAATAAGAAGTCAAGCGGATGAGGCTTTGGAGAGGGCCTCGTTAAAACCTCTAAGCAAAACCATGGAAAAAAAAAGCTTAGGAGGAAAAATAATGTCCATGAAAGAGAAAGTGGGTGAATCCAATCTACTATAGAACATTTTTTTTCCTTATCGACACTTTGGGTGGATCCACCCACTACTGTGGATGCTCTTATATACCAGGTGACCGACGATTTTGAAAAAGTTTGAGATTTCAATATTAGACTTTATATATAGCATAAATGATTTTATATAGTACAATGGTAACCAATGGAAGTATTAATTGAATTATTCTAGGTTCGAATTCAGCTATGATCCAGGACATTGGAATCTTTTCTTCAAATAGAGTAATAACCTCATATATATATATTTTATATATCTTGGTCTCGCCCTCTTAAATGTCACTCCCTCTCCTAATCGTTAGATTTTTCTTAGAGCAACCGCAACAGTGTTGCTTAACCATTTTTTACTAACACAAACAAAATAAAGAAAATGAAAATGAATATGTGGCAGAAAGAGAAGCAGAAATGAGTTCTTAGCTAAGAACTGTACGGATGGGATTCAATTTTGTTGCTATGGTTGCCCTTATAGTTCCCTCAATGGTTAGATTTCATGATCATTGTTACGTTTCCTATAAGTATCCTACTTTTCTCCTTAAAGATAAGAAGGCTAATTTATGATCATTACTCAAACAATATTGAGAATTACACTTGTATATGTTGACTGGATTGACTGACTTAGTTAGTTTCTCCTCTATTTGTTAGTATAGTCATTGAGGTCCTAACGGTCAACTAAACTAGCCAGCTACTATTAATTTGTCTTGTACCAAATACCAAGTTTGGTGGTCTGAATACAATTCTTCTTCATTACAAGGTCACTCTCGTTCTTCTCTATCTGAAAGCTTAATTAAACACATTAATTTCTTCAACATGGTATCACAGCGGGATTTCTTATGGTCCTTGTTTTGATTTCTCATGCAGTCCTCATTTCTTTTGATTTCTTTCACATTGTCTTGTATCCCTTTCTTATTCCCAAGCCATGGCTGAAAAGGAAAAAGGAATCCCCATGGATTCTGCGTCAAAAACCAAAGATAAGGCAGACTACAGCGACCCTTTCTACATACCTTCTTCTAAGCGATCACCCTGGAATGGTGATTGCCCCCCGACCTTCACCGGTGAAGGATTTAGCGGGTGGAAGAGGAAGGTAATGGTAGCAATGAAAGCTAAAAATAATTTTGGATTTCTGGATGGAAACCTAGCGCCCCCGTCTACCGACGACCCAATATTTCAAGACTAGGAGAGATGCAACCACATGATCATTGTGTGGTCTCCCAATCCATAGGAAACAACATTGCAGAACAAATAGTTTACTTCAATACGGCTACCGCAGCTTGGGAAAGCTTGTGCAACAAGTGTGAACAAGCTAATGACGCGGAGATTTACGGTTTACAGAAGGAGCTTGGGAAGCTGGAACAAGGAGCAGGTTCTATCGCCAACTATTATACAAAGATGCGGAAACTATGGGACGAGCTGGATACGATGGAGAAGAAGTCGAGTTGTGCTTGTGTGGCCAAGAAAGAGTATGAAGAAATCAGACAAAAAGAAGAAAACAATGCAATTTTTAATGGCACTCAACGAGACTTATTCGAATGTTAAGAGTAATATACTTCTGATGAAGAATCTCCCAATGATCGAGCAAACGTTTTCTCCAATTGCTCACAAAGAAAGGCGAAGAAAGGTTACAACCAAAGAAGGGCAAGGTGAGCAAGACGTAATTGTTCTTGCCGCAGACAAAAGTCGAAATACCCTTAATCAGTTGTAGAGAAAGAACCTTAAAGATCCAAGCAAACAACTTTCCAGTGTAGCAAATGTTAGAAAAGGGGCACACTAGGGAGAGATGCTTCGAATTAGTGGGGTATCTGATAAGTGGTGAAAATATGCATTTATTAAGTTTATATTCACCTGCATTTTACTTGGGTTATAACCTATTTTCCCCACTTTATAGAGTAATTGGTAATTATTAGCGAGCTTATACATTTTTGGTTATAATATAGGTAAAAGCTCATTGGAGCATAATGGAATGATGAAAAGAAGTAGTTCGGGTGAATGAGTTAGCATAGTTAGTTAAGGTGTTTGCTTGGGATGCAAGTAATCCCGGGTTTGAAACTTGAAAGGAGCCGAATTAGGACTGTAACTATAATACCCCATCCCACTCGGGATATGAGTAGTATTGTGAATTCCTTATATGTAAACACATGAGTTGACTACAACAACAGGCCTTCCACTTTTCAGCCCAATGAGGATTCGGGGCCTAAAGTGGCTAGTTTTCAAGCCCGGATGGCTTGGGATCTAGGTTGTTGAACAGTTGCTCATATGGGTGTTACAATGGTATCAAGCGGACTCGGGACCGTTTGGGATGGGCAACCCGACACCTACCGAGGAGGTCCATGGGACTTGGATATTAGGCTTGCGACGAGGACTCGCGTTCTTTGAGTGGGGGAGTATATAATACCCCCATCCCACATCGGATAGTAGTATTGTGAATTCCTTATATGTAACATGGGTTGACTACAACAACAGGCCTTCCACTTTTCAGCCCAAGTGAGGATTCGGGCCTAAAGTGGCTAGTTTTCAAGCCCGGATGGCTTGGGATCTAGGTTGTTGAACAGTTGCTCATATGGGGTGTTACAGTAACAACCCAGTATCCCACTATTGTGATATTGTCCACTCTGGCACGCAGGCCGCAAGGTTTTTTTCCTAGGGTTTCCTAGCCCCACAAGGCCTCACAACAAGGAGAGGTATCCCACCCATATAAGGAGTGGTTCATTCCCCCCTCCAATCGATGTGGGAGGTAAACCTCAAGGGTATTACACTCCACCCCCCTTGGGAGCCTAGTGCCCTCGCGGGCCACACCGGTACACCGACTTGGGTCTAGCTCTGATACCAACTGTAACAACTCAGTATCCCACTATTGTGATATTCTCCGCTCTGACACGCAGGCCGCACGGTTTTATTCCTGGGGTTTCCTAGCCCCAAAAGACCTCACAACAAGAAGATGTATCCCTACCTAAATAAAGAGTGGTTCGCTCTCCCCTCCAATCGACGTGGGAGGTAAACCTCAAGGGTATTACAGTTCGAGGCTAAGACGAGACCAAACGGGAGCAAAAAATGCATTCTGGTACATTTTAAGCTATGTCCGGGTCTACAGACTCGGACCAACCTTTTGCAGAAGTTTTTGCCGGAATTTGTGCATGGCCCGAGTATGTGTCCTGGTCTTCCGCTGAAGTCTCTGCCAAGTTTTTTACTTGGTCCAAGTTTGTGTCTGAGTCCCATACCCGGACTACTATACTGCTGAAGTATCTACCAAGTTTTCACTATGGTTCGGGTTATTTAACCGGACGCAAACCCGGACCACACACAGAGACGCGCACTGAATTAGCCAAAATGTAGAAAAATGAGAATTTTCAATTCTCATTCACTCACGCTAGACCCAGCCCCATTTTTCCAGATAGAAGAAGGCGACAACCAGAGGAGAAAAAGAGGGGAGCATCTCACTTCATTCAAAGCTCAACCACCACCATTAATGGCTATCTTTTTCTCATCTCTCTTCCTTGTTGCTCCAATGTTTGAGTAAACCTAATTTGTGGTTTGAATGGGGGTATGACCCCAAATCCCCCAAACATGCTTGTAATACCAACTTTGCATAATATAGTTGTTTTATTTGTCTCATTTATTGATTGTGCTAGATTGATCACCTATGTGCTACTGTTTTGAATAATATCTTGTTTGACTTTACTGAGGCATTTGGTCAGAGTATTAATTTGTAGAAGTTTGGAATTGTTTTCTCTAATGGGGTACCTCAATTGTTGCGCAATGACATTGTAGGACTATTGGGGGCTAGAGTAGTACCTGATTTTGGTTTATATTTGGGTTTTCTAGCAAAACGAATGGTAGTAAAGTTAAATTATTTGAGTATATTTGAGATAGGGTGGCTAAAAGAATCAAAGTTGGTCACACATAGTATCTAAAGCTGGGGGGTACTCATTAAAGTTGTGTTGTAGGCCATTCCATCATATATCATGAATGTGGTTAAACTCCCTCTGTCTCTTGTCAAAGATATCAATAGTATGCTTGCAAGGTTTTGGTGGATAGGGAATATAGTCAGACGAGGTCTTCACTGGTTGAAAACGAAATATTTGTGTCAAAGTTCTAGTCAAGGGGGATTAGATTTTCGAGATTTGGCTATTTTCAATGATGCTCTACTGGTCTAGATATGTTGGTGAATTGTAACTGATTGTGGTTCTCTTTAGGGCCGCCCAAAAAATTCCAAAACCATGGTATCCAACCGAAACCGAAGTGAACCGTACCTGTTTTCAGGTTAACCGTAACGGTTTTTATGGTATGGTTAACCGAACCGTGTAAATTGACTGGTTTCAGTTTCAGTAACAGTATTGAATTTTCCATAACGGTCCTATGACCATTCTTATCGAATCATGGTGTATAAGAATATTTTCGTAGACTTTATCACTTTACAAAGGTTGGCTGATTGATAAACTTGATCAATGTTTAGAAATGATAAATTGAGTTCTTGGATTCGATTTTACGTATTTGTTTACCTTGGTTTTTACGTATCCACAATAAATTATAAACGTTTCCACTCATGATTAGAAACATGTACACAACCTTCCATAATTGTTTGAACCCCATTTTTAAAAGGATGACACTAACTACTCCCTCCGTCCTGAATTGACCGTCTTGTTTACTATTTGGACATGTCGTTTGACTTCAATTTTTAACATATAAGATAAATTAATTTTAAAAATTTAAGTTTTAAATATGATTCATTACATGATAAACTATATGTTACAAATTTTAGTTTTATAAAATTATTTTATCTTATATGCTTAATATTGAAGTGGAAAAACGTGCCATAAAGCAAACAGGACGGTCAATTCAGGACGGAGGGAGTATATATCTTTTCTTTTGACCGTTCTTATCGAATCATAGTGTATAAGAATATTTTTTTACCATCTATCAGCTTACAAAGTTTGATTGATTCATTAACCTGAATGTTATAAACGTTTGAAAATGATAAACTTAGTTGTTGAAGTGGATATTACATATTCATTAAACTTGGTTCTCACATATCGCCGATAATTTATAAATGTTTCCACTGATGATTAAAAACATGCACATAGCCTTCTATAATCATTTTCATTGCTATTTTATAAATGATCACACTAACCGTTATATATCTAAATATCTAATTTCTTTGACTATTTTATCGAGTCATATGTATATGAATACTTATTTGTTTTCTTCATATATATATAAACATCATGTGTCCCTTTTTTAATTTAGAAAATATAAGTATTACCTTAATATTTTTGAATTTATAATATTTTTTAAAATAGTATTTAATGTACTTTGAATTGATATATGCAAGATTGAAAAATTATTATAAAATCAATATATATAATCATATGAAAGTTTTCTATAAATAATAAATAATAATTATAAATAATTATGTTGTTAAGATAATATACGTAAATAGAAAAAATATAAAAGTAATATGCACTTTGTACCTCTTTTCCACTGATTGAAAAAGAAAAAAGACAGATATTTAACCTCCGTTTCCCACCTGATTAAAAAAGAAAAAATAACAGATCAGTCGCGAGAGGGAGATTTGATTTCCGTCACCAAATTCGCTCCAAACTACTACCCCATCTTTCCTTTTCTTCCTCCGCCCAGCAAACAAAGATGCACGGCCTTTCCTCTTTCGGAAAACGTCAGAAACGACGACGATCCCTCATAAGAGCAAAGTTCAATTCCCTTTCCCCATTTCCTTTCAAATTCTACAACTATCTGATACATTCACCACCTACATTTGTCTTGTTGCGCATCCTTCCACCTTCTACAAACATCAACGAAATCGTCACAAGTTTACAATCATCAACGTTGTATTGTATTGTATATTCTCCCTTTCCCCTAACCTGTTTGAGCTGAATTTCAACAACCGCGTGACGACAAAGGAAAGATGTTAATGCCGAGGAGAACCGCCCTCCGCTCAATCTCATTCCGCTCCGTATCCATTCGGAAGATACCATTCTATCTATGGGAGAATCTAAGACAACCCATCCCTCGCTTCAAGAGCTTTTTCGCCTTTGTCTGCCTCATCACTACCATCTTCTTCTTCCTAAATCGCTCCCCTCCTTCAACTTCTTCACCTTCCCTCCCCACTACCATCACCACAACCTCCATCACCGACCTTACACCCACCAATCTCTCCCACATTCTCTTCTCCCTCGCCTCCTCTGCCGCTTCCTTTCCTCGACGTGAACCATACCTTCGTCTCTGGTACAAACCCAACACCACCCGTGTAATCATTTTCGTCGACCACTCCCACACGCTCGCTGAGAATACCACCACTGATCCACCATTAGTAGTATCCGAAACACGATCGATTCCCTTATAGTTTCCCTCGGGGGTTCCGTTCCGCGATTAGGGTAGCGAGGGTGGTCAAAGAAGCGGTGGAGAGAAACGAGGAAGGTGTTAGGTGGTTTGTGTTTGGGGATGATGATACAATGTTTTTTCCGGAGAATTTAGCGGCGGTGCTGGCGGGTTATGATCATGAAGGTTGGTATTATATTGGTGGAAGGTCGGAGAGTTTTGAGCAGAATGCGAAGATGTCGTTTGATATGGCATTTGGTGGTGCTGGATTCGCTATTAGTTACCCGCTTGCGAGGGTTTTGGCTAGGGTTTTTGATTCGTGTTTGATGAGGTATCCGCATTTGTATGGGAGTGATGCTAGAGTTTCTGCTTGTTTGGCTGAGCTTGGTGTGGGTTTGACATTTGAGCCGGGATTTCATCAGGTGACATTCTGGTTGGTTGCATTGATGGTTTGTTTTATTATTTGGTTGATATGGTTTATGTTTGACCAATTTGAAAGTAAAGCAATAGTTAGGTTAGGGTTAGGCAGTGAACTTTTGTCTTCATTCACTTAGCAAAATTGTACATGCATATTCTTATAACCATTTGCCATTGCTATTGACTCACAGGTTGATTTCCGAGGCTCATTATTTGGACTCCTCACCTCACATCCTTTATCACCACTACTATCTCTCCACCATTTAGAACTCGTAGACCCAATTTTCCCTCAACTGGATAGAATCCAGTCCCTAAACCATCTTCTAAAACCTGTACATGTTGATCCACACAGGATACTCCAACAGTCTGTTTGCTATGACCGTTCAAACAACCTCACACTTTCAGTCTCTTGGGGTTACGCCATTCAAGTATACAAAGGAAACCATCTTCTTCTTGATCTTCTCCCTCTTCAGAGAACATTTAAGCCTTGGAGGAGAAATGCGGCCAACACTTGGTTTCAGTATAATTGATACAAGGGATTTTCCACATGATCCATGTAAAAGACCAGCTGTTTTCTTCCTGAAACGTGTTGTACCTAGGATGAAAAAGATTCTAACCAAATATTACCAGGATTTCAGTCATAATTGCCCTCCTGATGATGTGATTCATCACACGGATGAGATTTGGGTATCAACTAAAAAAATGGACGTTTATGATGGAAAGGTGAATTAAGTAACAGCTGTGATGAATCTGTTGCTTAATTAACTTTGTTTTTTTTGTGTTGTAAAGAGTGTTTTTTTGTTACAGGTGAAAACTCGAAGGCGACAGTGCTGTGATATCTTGTCACCGCTTAGAAGATCGATGCGAGTTGAAGTTAGATCATGTAGAGAAGGAGTTAATAACCATGAATGTATAGAGTGTCATCATTTGAATTTGATGATCAGTTGTGAAGAAAAAGATAGCAAGACTAGTGTTTTTGTCCTGGTAATTACGTTTACCCTTTCTGTATGTCGCTAGAATTTTCATAGGTTCTGATATTACCTAGTACAATTTGTGCCTTGTTGTTTGAAGGAGTACCCTTGTCTTGATTTTGTGTTTGTTTATTTATCACATGTGACACTGGTATGTCTTATTTAAATGAATGGAATTCTAAGTTAATATCAGGGTGATCTATCTGCATGGATTGTCCATAGAATTTATGTTGTTATCCATTTGTTGACTTTTGCACTTTCTCTCTACAGGAATCAAGGAATAGAAGAGGATAGTTGAGGTAATATGAAGTATCAAGCTAAAGCCAATGAGCGCCAGCCAGTGTATGTATCTACATAATGCATAGTTTAGAAAGCGTAGGGACCAGAGAATGAGTATGACAGGATTTGTTGTTGTTGTTGTTGTTGATGAGGATGTGGTCAGTTAGTTTCTCATAGAAGAATGTTCTGTTTGAGAGAAATGGAGCTCTGTGTATTAAGCAATTATTGTGTTGTGTTTGTGGGTAAATATATGTAGTTTATCACTACTTTAGCATGTTCATTCTCTGTTGAGCAGAAAATAAAGGTATATTGTCACAAGATGCATGAGAAACGATACTGGAGTTATGTAAGAGCTAGAAATACATGTGTGATGACGTTGAATGTTTTGTGAATTGCTTTATGTCATCGTGATAGATGACAATATTAAGTTCAAACTATTATGTCTGTGGACTTGTGTTTAATGGGTTAATATATATGCCAAGAAAGAATCTTGTTCAGCAAATACAAGAATCTGGTCAGTTAGTATTACTCTCTTTAAGTTAGACATTGATGTACACCCAACCACACTCTCCTCATCAGAGAGTTACATATTCAACCGTGTCTCCCGATTCTTCCAACTTCCCCTTTGAGTATTCATATGACCATTAATGTTTTGACTAAGTCCTTAAAGTAATTAACCAAATGGCAGGGTAACTAATATGAATTCTGTCCTCCCTTTGGGTGTTCTTCGTAAATATAGACGATTGAAACATCAGGCTGATAAACATCGGTTTCATGTAAGTACTTTTTTTTTTTGATAAGGGGTTTCATGTAAGTACTAGTTTTTACTTTAGTGTGGCAGTGATGTTACATGTGATCCTCTGGCTTTTTTCTTTCTTTGTTTCAAAACCCTGCTCATAAGTGCTTGGATGTTTTGTTTTCTCTAGACTCTAGTGGTGGATGCATGCATGTTTTTACTGCTTAATTGTGAGCAAGGAAGGAAAGAATGAATGAAGCAAGCAACCTCATATCCCTGCTTAATTCAGATTGAGTTTCTTGTGAACTAGACAGCCTGCCTGCCTGCAGAGCACTGCATTTATTTACTATCTTCCTTTTTTTTCTCTCTACTTCCAATCCAACTCAACTCAACTCAGTAGATATATAGATCTCAATCCACACTTAATTAATCCATAAACACCACAAGAAATGAAGTTGTTTCTTCCAAAACGCTCTAAACTACTCCTCACCATCATCTTTCTACTCTCAACTTTAATCCATCATCACATCACTCTCACAACATCATCATACTCTTCCACTTCAACAATCCCAAACACATTATTAATATCCACTCCACCCTCACTATCTACATCTCTTCACCATATCGCTTTCAGCATTGCATCTAACCACAACTCATGGTTAGCAAGACAAGAGTATGTCAAATTATGGTGGAACTCAACCATAACTCGTGGATGTGTCTTCTTGACCAAAAAAACTCTTCTTCTACCCAACAACACTTCACTTCCACCGGTGTGTGTCTACTCCGACACTTCTCGTTTCCGTACACTTTCCAACACGGCCACCGTTCCGCCATTCAAATCGCTCACATCATCTCCGACATCATAAACCTAAACCTACCCGACATTCATTGGTACGTATTCGGGACGACGATACCATCTTCTTCCCTGAAAATCTCGCCACAACACTCTCGAAATACAATCATAACTTACGGTATTACATCGGCTACAACTCTGAAACCACGGACAAACCAACTACTCTCCTTTAACATGGCGTTTGGTGGCGCTGGTTTTGCTATCAGTGCAACACTCGCTCAACTCTTATCTAAAGTACTCGACTCTTGTCTAGAGAGATACCCACATCTATACGGGAGTGATTCAAGGGTTTACTCATGTTTAACCGAGGTTGGATTTGAATTAACACGTGAACAAGGGTTTCATCAAATGGATATACGTGGTGATGCTCATGGGTTATTGATGTCACACCCTTTAACACCGGTTGTGTCACTTCATCATTTGGAACAAGTGATACCCATTTTTCCAAGAGGACGCGGGTAGAGGCGATAAGGCATCTCTTCAAAGCGGTGGAAGTTGATTCACTCCGGGTTTTGCAGACAAGTGTTATGATCGTTGGTTTGAATGGACTATCTTGATTTCGTGGGGATATGCGGTGGAAATACATCATAGACATGTACTATTACCGGAGATTCTACCGGTGGAAGAGACTTTTAACACGTGGAAGAGGAATCAGATGGGTTTTATGTTTGATACGAGACCGCGGAAGGTTCATGATGATCTGTGGAGGAGGGCTTAAGACAGTGTTCTACTTTGATGAGGTTTTGAGAGGGAGAGATGGTGTGATTAAAACCAAGTATAAGAAGATGGTGGAAGATTATGTTAAGTGTCGTGGATTTGATAAAGTGAAGTCGACGGCGGCAAACAAGTTTGAAGAGGTTGTTGTGTTGTCCAGGAAGTATGTAGTTGGGATGGATCAGTTGTTATCTCTAGGAGACAGTGTTGTGATGTGTTGCCGCCGAGTAAGGAGGATAGAATGGGATTAGGATTAGGGAGTGTAAAGAGGATGAACTTATACATGCATCCGTGAATGGTTACTGTTCCTTCCTTTAGTTGTTTATAAAAAGAGTACATGTTATTTTTCAATCAGTTTTTCATGTTAGGAATTTGCTTCTTTTCCTTCCCTACACGTCATCTTCCTTCCGTGTATGATTGGTAATTTACTTCTAAATCGTCTAAATGTTCCAAGTTTACTTCAAAACATACTTATAGAAGTCTGTTCAAGAAAACCACAAAAACTCAGTGTCCAAACAACCAACAAATTCCTACCAAAAATACTTGCGAAATGCAGCTGCAACAAGAGCTAAGCACTTTTTATCTCCTGAAAACAGAAACCACAAAAACTCAGTGTCCAAACAACCAACAAATTCCTACCAAAAATACTTGCGAAATGCAGCTGCAACAAGAGCTAAGCACTTTTTATCTCCTGAAAAGTAAACTGTGCTTAACCTCATGTACATCAATCCACACACACAACTAATTGTAAAGTTCAGTAAGAATCGGCAATAACATAACACAGCCTAAGCCGGACCCATTTCCCAGGTCCTTACTGACATTGATATGGACACCAGCGTCGCTTCGCTTCAACACATGCTTAATTATCCATTCAGATATGAAACAAATGTCCCTCGCTAAATGTTCACTCGAGCTAAAAGAACATTCGAGCAAACACGGAACACATCTGATAAATTAGTGATTACAGCCATTCTCACCTGATCAGTTACCGAAATAGTTTGGTCTGCACAAGGTATGCAAAGTGGAATACACTTACATATTGACAAAACAAAATTCCAATACAGGGATGCAGCAAACATTCTCCGAAGAAGAATTTCCCTCATTCTCACCTAAAGCACTTTCCTCACTTGTTATTTCCTTCACATGTGAGTATATCTTAGCGGCCGTGGAAAGTGCCATTCACTCTGAAAATGGGCATTTCATATGTGCACATAATAACTCTTCCCAAACATACACACATGACTTCCCTCCTCTTTCCCTTCAGCAGCCACAATCAGCTGAGCCTTTACAAGAATTACATAGATATCATGTCGTTGCCACTAAAAGAAAACTTTCACATCTCAACTGCGACCTCTCAAAAAAGAGTCATCTTCTTGGCAGCGACATTGTAAATATAACTGCAGTTGCTTCTCAGATAAAACTCAACTCTTGAATATGTGCACAGAACATATCATGATAGCTAAAGGCACCAGAACACCTCATTATCACTTGTAGCTGGATCCAGCAACCACACTTGGTAAGGATGAGGGTTTCTCTTTTCCACTACCATTATTCATCACATTGTCTGAACTGCTATTGCCATTATGGTTGCCAGAATTGTTGGTTGTTTGGTTCTCGGAATTACCTGGTCTCATCCAGACCTTAATGTGTCCTTCTCTACAAGCAGTAAGAATAGAATCCTGGGTGAAGACCAACCCTGAGAGAGGCTCAGTATGGACACGATGGGCCATTAGGGGGGATAGCTTTGGCACGTCTCGCATGCTTGGGGCAGGCTGTAGATGGCCTAAGGGAACCACTTTGTCCCAGGGAGATGATTGACCGGCAGTGGGAGACCCACCAGGTGGACAGCGACGAAGTGGGACAACTATCTCATCCATAGAAAAATCCCACAGGAGTAGTTGAGTGTCCTATTTATTAAAATGGACAATATAGCTCGCATTGAACAATTAATGATTGAGACATGATAGATAATTCAAAATCAAAATGTACATGGTTATGTCAATTGAATATCTTGTGTGAGATTCAGCTTACTTGACCAACAGAACCAAACCGGTACATGACATTCTCCCCGTCACTATCTGAAGAAGGTGGAGACCAGAATGGATCAAAAGCAACTCCACTGACCTGCAATACACATCCAATAAATTTGTGCACATTGATATAACAGGATTAATCATCAGGAAACAACACGATAATGTAAGTAAAGCCGAAAAGATGCTAGTGGCATGCATTCAAGTAAAATGTGAAACAGAAAAGAACAACCATACCCATGAGTTGTGCCCCTCACACCATGCAACAACTTTACGATCTTCAATGCTCCAAACTTGGACTAAATCATCTTCCCCGCCCGTCAATAAGTATTTTCCATCCCCACTGGAGAAAAGAGATCGTCCTTGTCATATATGAGTTTTCAAAAGGACAGCTTATTTCATCATTAAAGATACAATACAAGACTGGGCCATAGAATGGTAGATTTTCAATCAGAAACTCAAATACCCAAATGAAAACCCAAACTAGATGTATTCTACTATATACTGGCACATACTTGCTTTAGACAGCCTGAACCACTGTTATACATTGCTATCCTTACCTCCACGAGCAGCAGAGAATGGCACCATAGTAACTTTTGCAACCACAAATTAGCAGCTCCTTATGGTAGTCAAATACACGCAAGTATCCTGGCACAAGACAACGATTTAACTAGAAACTATAGTCCCACCATGTCACATAAAGGAATTAATAGTCGAAAGAAAAAATCTCACCATCTCTACCCACAGTTGCCAAATGTACCCCATCATTAGAAAACGCAATGCTATTTATTGAGCCTTGGCATACATGCCATCTAGCAACAGGATTTTGCTGTGCATTGCAAGTACTGTATAAGTTAAATAAACCAAACAAAGCGTACGGGCCACATAAAACAACTGCTATTACTTGAATAAAATTTTCCAACTAATATCAATATATAAGGAACCCAAATCAGATGGATCAAGGAAAACAATTAAAAGCTAATTGCTGTCAAAAGAAAACATAGAATGATGGTTCAGAGCAAGGATTTGACTGACAATAAGGATCATGTACTCTATAGTTGCGATCAAGCCATAACAGGAAATTGCGGATTTTGACAGATAGAGGGGCAGTGCAGATGTGGCCATAAATGCAAATTATGTGATTAGAGTGCATATAGAATGTTTATACATAAATATATCAAAATTCCAGTTAAGTTCAACAAAATCAATAAACAAAAAAGAACAAAAAGAAGAAAAGCTTTGTCATTAACCACAATCACAATATAGACCATCACATTATTTGTCAGCTACAATTAATAATATACACTGCCCTGCCACCAATTTATAGACATAAATTTTTATTTCATCAATTTCTTCTCCACCCTCAAGTTGGTTTGTTATACTGGAAAAGTTATATACTAGCCTCAACAAAATACAAAACCTGGCATACCTAGCTATTATCTTCTACCTTTCATCTTTCATATCAATACAAATGAAGGAGCCGGCAAGAAGTTTAAATACATAGAAAATATTCCACATCTTTACGTTTTTGTACCTTGCTAGACTTCGCATGAGAAACCGAAAATTGAGTTGGATCCCTGATGGCAGAGAAAGAAGAATCACCAGTGCCATCTTTACCCTAAAATGATGAGATCTCAACTTAGTTCCATTCTTTCCAATTGGTCACACATCAATAGAAATGCTGTCCAAAGATTTAACTTTCTATTGCTATGAGGCTTGCCTTTTCGTACACATGCAAGTTTCCGTCAGCGTGAGCAACAACAAAAGAGCCGTTGCCTTCAGGAACCCATGCAATGCAGGTACATCGACTGTTTTAAGGAGAATATCACAAATAAAGAAGATGATCAACATAGCTCAATAATTGATCCCTGGGTCATTTTTCTTTCACTGAAGTAAATTTTCTCATGATCCATAAGAGTTCCGAGTTCTATCTAGAACCTGGAGTGGAAGGATACTATAGTACTTCTTTGTATGATTTCTTGTAAAAATCTAGTGATATAAAACAGAGACATATACCACAGATATTTTGACAAAACATTAACAACATAGTGAATAGTATCTTTTGACAGCCCATTTCTAGAATGATTTAAAAAAAAAAATTCACTGAGTCGATAACAAAAGCTAAGAAGAACGGTGGTATAAAGACACAAGATAGAATAGAGATTAACTTTCTTCAATCCAACTCTAATTAAAACAAGCAAACTCCTAGAAGTAGAATGTAACTGATAATGTCAGTTACATCATTACTGTAAGTATCATTTTAGTTATTACAGTGACTATTTTCAGACTATTGAAATTTCATATTAATAATATCACTATATATACTCATGCTTCCATAATAACTTCCTTGAAGAGTGAAAAAATGGTAGTAAACCCTTCAAGGCAATATTTACAGCTGGCATCCATCAGTGGAGGACTAATAAAGTAGGAAAGGATAGGAGAGATCAGCAAAAATTTCTACTGTGCCAATATAGTGAGCATCAATGTGGGCATCTGCCACGTATACAAAAATTTCTGGGCTCACCTGCTATTGACTGAGCCATCTCTATTATAATGATGAGCACCGACAAGCTTCTTTCCAACATCTTGCAACTGCTGCCTCAGAGATACAGAGTAAACTGCAAATGAAAGGAAAGAAGAAGTTAAGCTCACAGTCCAAAGAAATTCCCAATAATGTAAGAAGAATAAATATTACCATCACCAGAAGCCAAGCCTATCAACAAGTCGTGTCCATCCTTGGCATCAGGATCAAATGCATGGCATATAGGGTTTGAATTACTGAAATGGATTGATTTAATTGGATCCTATAATAAGAACAAAAAGTCTCAAATCTCAGATATAGTAACACCACTCAACAGGTAAACTGACAGCAAAGATATTCTTACCTTATCCTGTGTATTTAGGTCGCTAATATACAAGGTGTCCCCCACATTGAAAATAAGATAAGTCCCTTTGCCATCGAAATTGGCTGTTGGTAGAGTAGAACCATTACTTAAAGCACCTATTGAAGCAGTTCTATTCGTTCCACTCACAGTTTTGCTGGTGCCATTTCCTCCTAAAAAGCTATGTGTGCGTCCTCCATTACTGGTACCTAATAGCCTTGCTGCAGCAGATCTCACTCCACTACTTGCAATGAAACCTGAGCTGGAAGATGGCTGTGCTGCTGAAGTCGTCTTCTCCTTAAGATGAGCGAGAGTTACCTAAGCACAATCATCAAGTGACTATCACATTAAGCTGCTTATCATATTACTGAATTCCAAATGATTGCTATAGTAGTTCTGCTGATAAGCCTTAGACTTATAATGCAATGACAAAGATATTGAGAGTCTTGACTAATTTATAACGAACTACATTTCATTTAAAGATCAACACACAGACTCATGAATCAATGCAGATGGCCAAATGCAGCTATAGAGGACCTGATAACAATTTATTATATATTCTTCGGGTCGGGAACGTAAGTTCATAATAAAAATATCCTCTATATTCTAAATGCTCAACTATAACTTCCAGGATCTTACAATGCGGAGAAAAAAATAAGGCAACGAAAGTGTTACAAAGAGAAAATTTTGACTCCAGTAAGTAACATTGAAACTGCAAAAGTGATCATAACTGAAGCCAGTGGCGGATCCAGGAGCTTTGTCTGAGGGGGACAAAATTTTTTTTGACACTATCACTCTTTAAAATATGATGTCATTTTGTACTTTTCAAAAATTTATAAGAGCATTTGATAAATTTTCAAAAGTTTCGAGGATAAAATCCTCAGCGCTAATGGCCTACTATTTATATAGAGGACCCCCCTACTAACGTACCCACCTGATAACAACTTCTATCAGCCAAAAAGTGACAGCACCCATACCAAGGAATATTCTAACAAACTTCAGACACCCGCACTCCTACGCTGGTACACACGCCAGCTAGGATCATTACCATTATTACTAACATGGTCCTTGTAATACATGAAAAGTTAAAAACGAAAATATAAGTTATATGATATCCACTAGCTCAAAGAATTCATAAATAGAATTATATTTACGTAAACAAACAATCTCATATTACGTTGTAAATCAATTATCATAACGTATAATGCAGTAGTAACAAAAATTAACAAAACTGATATGATAGAAAAACCTGAGAGACTGATTTTCCATGGGTATAATGGAGGAGACTGGAAGGATGGGTCTTTTCATAATGAAGCTTGTACCGTCCCTCAGGGGTTTTGAAGTAAGTTTTCAATCCTGTTCCATGTGCTGCCGATGACGTTGATGTCGACATTACCAATTTATTCCACTGAGATTTACCATAGAGCAACGTAGATTTTTGAGAGAGCAGAAAAGTGCACAGATATCTATGATTTTGAGTAAGATGCCAGTAAAATGAGTAACACTATCCGGTTTCTATGGAAAAGGTAAATCGTGGCTATATGGTAGACCGGCATATATTCGACATCAGCAAAACATTAATAAGCAAGTACATAAATGCTCACACGCCATAATCATAACAATATGCTGTTCTAAAATCAACCAGTGAAACTCTATGGACATATATATAAGCCATGTTTAGATATCATATGCGGCTACAGCAAATATATCAGTCAATAACAGGACGCAAGTGTGACCTGTTACGGATTCTAATGTACAGGGTATCTAGAGAATCGGTATTTCATTTCAGGGGCAAAGCTTGTACAACCAGGTCCCAGCTTGGGGTGAAGCGTCTTCCTTTCCTTAAATCAAACAGTCATATGTCACCTCTCAATTTCGGCATCTCCTCCCAGTGAGCCAGAAAATCAGAAGGAATGGGGGGTATAAGGAGATGGACACCACATAATTATGCCAGTGGATGACTAGACAGGATTGAGTAACAGATACGCTCCCATTGCATATACAAAGAGAATTTGGAATCATTTCATAATCTTCCGGAAATCATAAGAAAGAGATTCCGCAGCTACGAAGGCAAAAGTGGCTGAACCCAATAGAGCTCAACACGCCTGTTGAAGGAAAAGAAGACAACATTGTTCAGTGCCCCTCAACTACAAGATAAACGCCAAGAATCATGGACAACGGTGCAACACAGTGACTGGCGCATCACCGCAGATGATCTCCAAGTAGCAACTAAAGAGATCGAGATGCCACACAAGCCAGGGTCAATCAAGCACGAGATTAGGGATACAGCCCCAAGGAGACCAATCATATGCCAAGAGAGTATTGGAAGCGAAGTGGAGATGGACAGGATGGTGATCGGAGATGTAAAACCTAATGTGAAGCCAATATAGAGAATCCTCAGACAGAAATAAATCTGAGGAGCAATTAGAGGGGATCAGAGAGGATGGAAAGGTGCAAAAGGAAAAAATGATAAGAAATTGAGGAAGACCACAAAGAACAAAAGGAAACTAATCGCCGGCATAGAGCTCAATTGGAACGACGGAGAAAGCTGCTCTAAAACTCAAAAGAAGAATCATGTCAAGTATTATAACTTATCAGATGAAGTTGGGGCTTGATGGAGCATAATCAAAGATGGAAGTGGAGCAAGACGAAGACGACCACGATCAGAAAAAGTCTGATAAAAGTGGAAAGGACGTACCCGGAGCAGGGGAAGTACCCGGCTTGCGTTCGCCGGCAAGGGTATTTGCCGATCAAAGTGGACCGTCCGACGGGTGGTGATGGCAGCACAGGTTAGGGTTTTCGGAGGGGATCACCGATCGGGTTTACAATGCTATCCGGGTCGCGTTGCAGGAGGCAGGATTCTTCGAATTTCTTAATTTGGATAGATACTGGGACCTGCACAGAAGAACGACAGGAGAGAAGGAAAACTCACCAGTAGCGATAGCCAACGTGTTGACGGAAATTTTGGGCCGATTTCAATACTGAAGTTGATCTTTCTCAGAAGTGATTAAGAATTTGGGCTAGAGCCTATAGTTTAATGGGCTGAAGAAAAAACAAAGAAGCCCAAAACAAATGGCAAATAGATCTACCGTTTGAGTGAAGTATACAACTGGCATGGACCAAATCATTTCTCATTACAAAGTTTGATTTAGCAGGGCTAAAAGTTCTACTTGAATTCACTAGTATCCCAAGGGAGTGCAAACTCCTCCCCCCTCTCTCTACTCCTTTTGTTTTTTCACATTCCCTTCTCTTTTTCCAAGGCTAATCCCTTTTGGCAAGTGTTCTTAGTAATAATTTCGGTTTGCATGAAGCCACTCATTGTAGTCACCCTTTGGTTTTTCATTTCCCTCAATGTTTCCCTAGCTTCTCTTTTATGGTTTCTATCTCCTCTTCCTTCGCAAATTTTTGATCTCATGTCGACCTCCAACTCTTCGGAACCATTAGAAGATTTGGCGACTCGATGTGTGGGTCTTTCATTGACAAAGAAGACAAAGAAGACAAAGGAGGTTTCTACTTTTGATGATCTCACGGAAGAGGGGCAGATTCTTTCTTTCGATAGATGCCTTCTAGGTAAAATATTATCTTCAAAGTCTACTGATGTTCAAGCTGTGTAGCATATCCTAGGGAGGGTTTGGCAGATTGATGGAGACCTCAAGGTGCAATAATTAGTTGCTCCTTACTTGTTCCTGTTTGAATTCAATAAGGAAAAAGCATGCATGCACTCTTAAACAGGGGGTCATGGTCATTTGGTGGCTCTTTCCTTGCTTTCTAGTGAGTTGTTAAAAGGAAGGGACCAAGGGATCACCTCTTTCGGTGGATTCCTATTTAGGGTAGGGGTGACAATTCAGGTTGATGAGTTGGGTTGAAACTCACCCATACCCAACACAATTACAATTGTACTGACCCATACCCGGCCCAAAAATAATCGGGTACTAAATTTTCAACCCACACCTATACCATATAAAATCATTGAACTCAAACCCAATCCGTTTAACCCGTTTAAATACAAACTCTTGTTTTTGTTAGAATGATTAGTTGCCCCTAAAAGCATGCACATGATGGTCATTTATTTCAAATCATTGTGTGTCTTTTTTCCAGATGTCAACATTCTGTTAAGTGGGTTAATAATCTTAACTCATATCCTTTATGTGCGGGTGAAATGGTGTGAGCGATGGAGTTTGTGCGGCTGCAAGAATAAATGACATATTATTTAGGTTTTCAAACAAAGAGTGAATGGTGGATATAGATGGCCTAGAGAATGTTTATGGATTAAAAAAATATGTGTGTGGGCCTAAAGAATATGTAGTATTTTTGTTTACTGTTATACTAATAGTTATAGAAATAATACATATCCAAGTAACATACTTACATATTTTTTATTATTTTTAATTAAATAAAATAAACGGTTTAGTTGAATTCGGGTTAGGATTTTTAACTCATACCCAACCTAAAAATTTAATAGGGAACCCATACCCGACCCTATTAAATGGGTCAATTATTTACGGGTCGGGTTTGGGTATGGTTTTCGAGTTGGGTCAAAATATGCCACCCCTAATTTGGGTAAGGTTTCACGATGTCCCTTTTCTCTTTTATCACAGAGATTTCGCTAGGAGATTGGGAGACCGTGTTGGTAAGTTTGTGAACTTTGGTGAAGATGATGAATGACTAGTGGCGAGTTCATGCGTCTTAATACTAGTACAAAAAATGTCTATTTTGGCGGTGGTTTTGAGCCTAAACTGCCGAAATGGAGATCACCGAAATAGGTCTGAGAACCTATTTCGGCGATTAGGCCCGTGTTACAATAAAAAAACACACCTATTTCGACGGTTATTAATCGATTTCGCGTCGTCTTCAACCTCGGCAGCAGTTCCAGTGATTTTTGACACAGAGGCGCAAACACGAGAATGAATAGAGGCGCAGACACGAGAATGAATAGAGGCGCAGAGAGTGTATGCTCCTTGTTCACCTTGCAAAATTACCGTGAGTGAAGATATTGAAGACAGGCACAAAGCATGTATGTTCGCCTGTAAAATTACCGTGAGATAAAAGGATGAAGAGAGGTGCGCAGAGCATGTTTATTCGCCGGTTTGAGTTGTGAAATCACCATGAGAGAAGAGTGACGAAGAGAGGAGCAGACCATGTATTTTCCAGTTAGGGATGCGAAATTACAATAAGAGAAGAGAGAGGATAAAGAGATGAGGTCGGTGAGCAAATATGTAATGAAATAATGTCTATTTCGGTGGTTGCTAGTAATAACCGCCGAAATAGACTGAAATTTAAGCGGTATTTTGAAAATTTCAGAAAAAAATCCCGGGAAACACCCCTATTTTGGCAGTTGTAGAGACAATCGCTGAAATAGGGCTCCGAGATTTATATTGTCTGGAAAAAAGACACGTATTTCGGCGGTTATCTCTATCACCATCGAAATAGGGGCACCGAAATAGGCGTTTTTTGTACTAATGTAAAGTACTCCTTGATATGTATAAACCAATATTACGATGCATAAAGGTCTTCATGCAAGGTGTTGACACGGTGCTTAGGATAACCTATGAACGCATGTCAGTTGTGTGTTTTTGTTATGACCTTTTCTTGCATGCGACCAGAGAGTGTCCTAGAAGGGGGAAACTAGTGATGAAGGCTACCCCTGTGGTCAATGGCTTAGGGCGGTGGGAATGTGGATTGGGAAAACTAAAGGAAGTGGTGATCATTCTGATGACGTTTGGAAATATAAGTGTGGTTTAATGGAGCAGAAATCGGCTGCTAAAGAAAATAGGCGAAGGGGAGTGTCCAAAGGGGACTATCTTGATCATAGTACATGCGTTAAAGATAAGAATTCCTGTTCTAATGAAGGTCGATGAAGGTCCTTTGGTGGCAGGTGGTAAGAAACACAAGTTTGGTCGTGTTGCCCATGATAATTCTCTTAAAAATGGTCTACTCGGGCAAAATAAGGAAGCAAGCCATGGGTGAAAGCGTAGACAAGCCAACATGTGTAATCCTCACTCAAACTGAAGAGCAACAGGGTTTAGGTTTCGATTCAAAGGCAGCCTCTAGGGAGCATGGGGCTGCCAAGAAGAATGAAGTATTCCATTTCTAACTACTGGGAATTAGGTGACCCTTTCCAATTAGGCATTTTTTTATATGCTTTAGGTCACCTACCTTGTTGTTTATTATCCTAAGTTTGCATGACAAATTTTGTTGTTTCATAGTCTTCTGGTTAGTATGTCAGGTGTGTTAGAATCCTCTAGTTCTTATGGTAAGGGTTTGGGAGAAAGTTTGCATATGGACGTCGTCTTAGATAGTACTATATGATCTACCTGAAATGTGCGATGTTACCTCGAAGCTGTGGTCCTTGATTTATATATCTGTGAGGATGATCTGGCCTTTCAATGGCCTTCAAAACATTCGTAATCCAATCTTGAGATTGTGATGGTGCCTGCAAAGGTATGCTCTCCACTGAGCTGAGTTTGGGCTACTCTTATGATTCAAACTAAAGTTTTGCTTCATCTAATGTTAAGTTTTATGTTTAGTAAGCAGATACCTAGGCATGATTTGATATGGTTTAGTAGCTTGTATAGCTTTACTATTAGGTTTGAATCTGGTTCTTTAGGGCTTAGGTCTTGTATACATTTGACCCTTCTTTTTTGTATCCCTATTATCTTATAATGAAAGTGGTAAAGTTTCTCTAAAAAAAAGATTTAGCATGGCTAAAAAGGGTTCACACTTAAAGTCAATAAGTGTTGCATTTCTCATTAAGTGAAGTTCAAGAGAGTCCCAACTCACGAGTGACGGTGAGGGAAAACCCTATGCCAAACTAGTTAAATCACTTATTAAGATAATTAATTTTTCTATTTAAAAAGTTATATAACATTTTTGTATTATTTCATCCATCATTTATGAGCGAGTATGAGTGAAGTTACAAGTGAATTGCGATGCAGTATGTCTTGGCTACAAGTGGATGTACCTGTGCGCCGTTAGTTTTTTTTTTGTTTTTTTACGCGCAGCTCCCCTTTTATTTTTGTTTACTTTTTTAAAATATTTTTTTATTCATTTTTTTTCTTTATCATAAAAACTTTAAATTATTTGTAACTTTTAATATATAAGTCCAAAATGAAAAAAAATTATATCATTGTTCATCTAAATTTAAGCTCTTCAAAACAAGACCAGTCATTGATATATTTTGACAACTTTAAAAAATTATTTTTACATGTATGGAGCAGAAAACGTAAAAGAAAACTTGTACAGATGGTCATACAAATCTGTACAAATGTTCACGAAAACATGTACATCCTCACGTAAAACACATGTACATCCTCGCATTAAAAACATATAGATAGTCATATAAACCTGTACGAATCATTAAATATGTACATCCTTAGATTAAAACCTGTACATATAAGGAAGAACACTTGTACAGACGGTCATGCAAACATGTATAGATGGCCATACAAACATGTACATATGTTCATTAAAGAACATGTACATTCTCACATTAGAACACGTACATTGTCACATTAAAACATGTACATTATCACATTAAAATTTGTACATACATCCTCACATTAAAATATCATCGTATACATGTAAAAATAAATTTTTTTAAAAGTTGTCAAAACATATCCATGACTGGTCTTATTTTGAAGAGCTTGAATTTAGGTGAATAATGATATAATTTTTTTTTCATTTTGGACTAATTATATATTAAAAGTTATAACTATTTAAATTATTGATGTGGGATAAAGATAAATAAAAAGAAAAAAAAACCGACGCTTACTGGAGTTGTTTGCTTTTATTTTCAGTTTTGTCCCACTATATTTCATTAATTACAAAATTACTCTATTATGAAGATATTTTTTATTTTAATTTGACTAAAATGTCCTTGGATGTAGCCAGTATAGCTACAATCACATGTAGCTATGAATTTGGGATTGCGATGTGATCATAGGCATCTTGAATGTTTGTGCCATACCCACTCACATGCCGAGACAATTGAAAGAAATAGACAACTATGTTAAATAGGGGTAAATCTGTCAAAAAGGCAGTAAACCTTATTTTCCAATTGATTACGATAATAGGACATTATATTATTTTTTTTGAGTAAAGCTTCATACTTCATATATTAACATCCAGAATACACACTCCTTCCTAAAACATAAACAGAAGCAGACTATGAGAATGAGCATAACTAATTGACAGACCTATTAGTTCCACTATCCTCCATATCCAAAATAGCAGCAGTCTTAATGCTAACAGGAAGATTCTCCTTCCTCCACCACTTGACTTTTCGGTTATAGCTATAAGCTAAACCAGCCATCAAAAAACTAGGAAAGTTTAAATACTTTACATTACAGTTCCAGTTAACATTCTTAAAACGGTAAATTAAGTAACGAATTCTATTACAGTCCTGCTGCAGCTCCAAATCATTTCCTCTATTATTGTTACACACATTCTTCAACCATTCTTGCATGTTGTCAAAGCCTATACTATCACTGCCTACTCTAAGAGCAAGTGTCATAGCATGTTTCATGGCTTTGATGTTAGCAAGTTGCACTCCGCAAGTGCTATGTAACAGCCTCGAAAAACCAGCCATTATATTCCCATTGTTGTTTCTTATCAGTCCTCCTATCCTGATGGGAGAACCTTGCTTCTGATCAATAGCCCAGCCTAGTCTGGTTTCTCCAACTGGGGGAGGCACCCAACCTTCAGATAGAGTCCCGTTACAAGTAGAATTCTGCATATTATGATAATAGTATATGTAGGCTTTGTTAGCTTCAACAGTCGGCCACCAAGCAAAACTTATGTTGTGTTTGACTTTGTTTCTAGCATCATACACTACCCATAACATATCTAATATTTGACTACTCTTAGAGGAGTTCCAATTACATATTCCTTCATTCATCCACCTAATACATTCTAAATCAGAAAAGTCTACTAACTCTGCAGTACATATTAAATTGCTTCAGATTTCAGAGACAAAACAGCAGAGGAAAAAGGAATGAGCAATTGTATCTTTTTTTCCACATAGAAAACACTCAGAACTTCCTCAAATTCTTCTGGCTAGATTAGCTTGGCAAGGAGTTATGTTTCGAATCATTTTCCAGGCAATCAGTTTGGCTTTAGGATAGATGTGGAGATTGTTGATCTGTTTGAAACTACTACTCTTTGGAGAAGAAGAAGAAGCTGCAACAGTTTGCATATGACTGTGAATTCTGATGTACCCTGATTTCACAGTATAGTTGCCATATAAGGTATAATTCCAAATCCACTCATCTTGATCCCCAAGATTAGGATTACTAGAGAGAATACAATCGACATCATAATCAGTCAAGTTTTCTTTGAGCTTATCTCTGTTCCATCTACCTGAATTATTATCAATAAAATCAGATACAAGGTCCTGTCTATTAGCATCTGCTTGATTTTGAGCAATAACCTTGAAACCTTCAGATCTAGGAAGCCACGGGTCCTTCCAAAACAAAGTATTAACACCATTCCCCACCTGTTTTCTAAGACCTAACCTGAGGTTATCCACATTGGCTACAAAAGATTTCCACACTGGACTGTCATGCTTACCAGGAGTAGCATTCTGAATAGAACCATCAGGGAAGTAAAGATTTCTTAGAATAATCGACACTAGATTTGAAGGATTTTTACAGATTCTCCATAGCTGTTTAGTAATAAGCGCTTTGTTAAACGCATCTATTTCCTTAAAACCCAATCCCCCTTTATCCACATCTTCACAAACATCTCTCCACTTAATCCAATGCACAGATCTATTATTCTCTCTCCCTCCACACCAGAAATTAGAGAAGATTGAATTAAGTTTTTGGATAATGCCTCTAGGAAGTTGGAAAATGGACATAGTGAAGGAGGGAATAGCTTGAAGAACACTAGAAACAAGAATCGATCTAGATGCTTGTGACATAGGCTTTCCCCACCCACCTACCCTTTTCCTCACTTTCTGGATCAGATAATCAAATAACTCAGTCTTGTTTCTTCCCACCTTTAAAGGAAGACCCAGATATCTCCCAAAACTCCTCACTTCTTGGACTTGGAAGATGTCAGCTATCTCTGCTCTTATACCCACCTCAAGCTTCTTACTAAAGAGAAGTTCAGATTTGGCAAGGTTTAAAGAATGCCCAGACGAAACCAGAAAGTTGTTTAGGATATCTTGAAGAATATGAGCATTATCAATAGACGCTTTCCCAAAAAAATAATATCGTCTGCAAAGGCTAAGTGAGAGATAGAGGGTCTGTTATGAGTCACTTTAATCCCCTTAAATAAATTCTTACTCTCATTCTGGTTCAAGGCACTAGAGAGAGATTCTTGAGCAAGAATAAATAAGAAAGGGGATAAGGGGTCACCTTGTCTAATCCCCCATGACTGTTGAAACTGGCTGCCTGGAGAACCGTTGATAAGCACCGCTCCTTTGACTGATTTCACACACTGCATAACTGATTGGAGCCAATAGGAAGGAAATCCCATGTCAGAAAGCATGTTTTCTAAGAAAGACCATTCAATTCTATCATAAGCCTTACTTAGGTCCATCTTAAGAGCAAAATATCCTTTTTTCGTAGCTTTGCATCTGTCAATAAAGTGGTGAAGCTCACCAGCCAAGATGACATTATCTGTGAGTAATCTGCCACTAACAAAACCTGACTGATTATGTGAGATGACATCTGGAAGAATATGAATGATCCTGTTAGCTAAGGTTTTAGCCACTATTTTATACACAAAATTACATAGAGCTATGGGCCTATAATCCCCAATATTAACCGCTCCCTTTAGCTTAGGAATAAGTGTAATAAAATAATGGTTAAGAACATCAGGCTTAGCATTTCCTTTTAGAATATCCAGAACAGTTTTAGTAACCTTATTCCTGATAATACTCCAAAAGGAACTAAAGAACTTACCATTATACGCACCTGGTCCAGGGGATTTATCTTTCCCCAACTGTTTGACTGCTGTAACAACTTCTTGATGATTGTATTCCACCTTCAACTCATCTATGAACCTATGGTTAAGTTTGCCTTCTATAGCCTTCCTAAACATAGGATGCGTCACTGGGTTTGATGAAGTGTACAGATTCTGAAAAAAACTGGTAGCTGTCTGGTTTATCTGATTCCAAGAGTAAACCATCTTCTGCTCATCGTTATACAGCCCAAAAATCAGATTCCTCCTCCTATTGATAGACGCTCTAGAATGGAAGTACCTAGTATTCTTTTCACCCTCCTTCAACCAAACATCCCTCGATCTTTGTCTCCAACCCACTTCTTCCTTATGAGCCAGCAGTTTAATCTCAAGCAGGAGCCTCTTCTTGTTAGCTACCGACCATACAGAATTAGGCGTTCTGTTGATATCATCCAACTCTTTTTTCTTAGATCTCATTTTGCATTTTATTTTACTAAGGGACCATCTTCCTCAATCCTTCAATTTTTTTGAACACAGATTACTGAGATCAACCCAATTATTCTCATCAGTACTCCACACTTCATTCACAATCTGAAAGCAGTGAGGATCCATTGTCCAGATGTTTTCAAATCTAAAAGGTTTTTTTGGCTGACTAAACTGCCCAAATAACCTGATAAGAATAGGGGTGTGGTCAGAGTGCATACTAGGAAGGTGTTGGACTGAGATCGAGGGAAAAGACTGCAGAAGATTAGAGTTCCCAAAAGCCCTGTCCAGCCTAGCCCAAGATTGATCAGACCCCACCTCACTATTAGTAAAGGTGAATCTATCCCCAAAAAAACCTAAATCGATTAGGTTACACTCCTGAACTACATCTTTGAAAGGAGCCATCACAGATTCACTTCTAATCCTACCTCCCTCCATTTCCGAGGTTTTCAGGATTTGATTGAAATCTCCCGCAATTAACCAAGGAATGTGAGCTTGCAAACTAAGAACTTTCATAAGCTTCCACGACAGGTACTTCAGAGACCAATTAGCCCATCCATAGAAACCAGTAAAATGAAAACACAACTCTTCAGAGATCTTCACATTTGTAGCAATTTGATGATCAGAGCTATTCACAACCAGAATGTCGAACTCTTCCCTCCACAAGAGAGCTAAACCTCCACTCCTCCCTCGACTTCCCACTGCACAACCTTTATACTATTTAAACTTAAGTAAAATCAGATCCATTTCTATAATAGATCTGTGGGTCTCAATAAGAAATACTAACTCGGGTTTGTATTGCTGAAGTAATCCAGCTACCCAAGTAACTGCAGCAGGCCGACCCAGACCCCTGCAGTTAAAGGTTATGCAACTCATATCTCCTGGTATCCTTGTTCTTCAACAAGGTCTGCCTGATTCAGCAACAACTCCTTAACTGCACTATCATTAGGCACACTCCCAGTCTTGGGCTTAGCCACCTGAATTCTCAGTTTCAGATTGTTCCTCTTCCTAGAGCCAACTTTCCTAGGCCTTTTTGAGTTTCCAGAGATTAAAGTCCCTTTTCCTTCTCTCTGACTATGCAAAGACATATTACATCCACTGCCCTTACCAGAATCCTTACCACTACCTGTCGCCTCAGTTTTATTCTGTGCCTCTTTTACAATCTGAGCTATAGAAACATTAATATCACAGTTCTGATCAGCTTCCGTCCTTTTTCCTTCTCTGCTTGGGAAGTAAAATTCTCCATAGCAGCTTCCCAGTCCGTCAAGTGGTAACATTTTCTCTTTTTGGCATCAGAGGATTGTCCTAAGCTGTTACCACTCCCAGGTTCTTCACCCACTAAAACAGCACCCTCATTCTCGTAAGCTCCTAAATAATCGTGGTCGAAGGATCTCATCTGTTTATCTGAATAATCCTTCTTTTTGTATCCAGCATGGAAGACCCCAACTTCCATAGGATCAAACACTAAGTTAGGGATCGTAGGAATCTCTTTAACCGCCTTATCCTTCGAGTTGTCAGAGAAATAATAGCAGCTCCTGAACCTGATTTTTCAAGGATACCTTCCTGACTGTCTTCAGAGCCCACCAACTGATCCATTAGAAATTTATCAGAAGAAACTGCAAGATTTCCTGCAAACTCAGTCCTTATCCAAGGTCCATACCTCTCCGGGACTCTAGAAAGCTCCTTATATTCACATTCTCCTTTGATATGATCCATTCTACCACACGTATAACAAATATGTGGTAGATTATCATAGGATACTCTACAACATCTATCATAGCTACCACTTTTAACCATCAAGAATCTACACAGCGGTTTGTTTACTTCCACTTCCACACAGATCCTAAGAGCATTAGAAGCCAGGGGATTAAGTCTGTCCGCACACGTAATGAAGACCTCTATTCAGTTACCAAGGTTGACTGCTGAGGATTTATTGAACAGAACAATAGGGAGGTTGTTAACATTAACCCACACTCTAGTTTTGACAGGGTTATGTTTCAGGATACTTAAAGAGGGATCCACCGGCATAACAACTAAAAGACGATGTTGATAGTGCCATGGACCACCAGCTAGAATGTAGTTGAGGTCACTATCATGAGAGAACTGAAAGGAGAACCTGTTAGTGGCCATTTCGGACACTTTCAAAAAGGCCTTGGGCTTCCATAATTGAAAGAGGAAGTTCTGCAGATTTTTTGCCGTGATCTTATTAGGGTGCCACACTCTTCCTACCAGAGACTTCCTGAAGTCGGGATTCAGAGGTTCCAAACAAAGAAGTTCTCCTTGAACTACTTCTTTTTTCGCCGGGTGAATGAGCATGCATGCTTGAGTAACTTGATCCATAGTACCCAGATTCCAGTCGAGAGAGGCTACAACAACTAAAGAGAAGGACTTTCCTAGCACAGCAAACTTACTTTCTTTTCCCCGTATAAAACAGACCCAACTGTTAGACAACAAGCACTCTTCGAACTGATATGATTCCCTATTACTGCCTCTTGTAAACCATGGACATCTTCCAGACAATAACCACCAGACAGACAATCTTGTTAGACCTTTGAAAGAGGGATGAGACACATGTCATCCTTGAGAAGAACGAGAAAGCTGGAGAAGAAGGAATCCGTACACCAAAAACCAGTAGGACCAGTAGTAAGTCTCCTCAAAACACTCATATGACATGGAGAGGATGGTTATCTACTTTCTTAAATATCCTATAACTCTCTCCACCAATAGCAGCACCCTTAACAGGGTGACTCATAGTACTATACGTACTAGAGACATAGAGCATATACCTACCCATACTTGAATACACCACTACAGTAGAACTAAGGACTGTTCAGAAGAGGAGAAGAAATCCTCTTACGCAAATCGCCTAAGAATCGCCTCTCCCAGAGAGCATTTTCTCTCATTTCACTTGCCTCATCTGGTGGTAAAAGCTTGAGTTGAAAGGGACCGGACATTATATTATGCTTACAGGGGATTTGATTGGTTTGGTACGAGTGACAAACTTTTTTAAGTCTATCACAAGAGCCGCTTCAGTCCAAGACATAACGTGCACTCATGCAGGCATACATATATATAGAACTTATTGTTCCATTATCTACATTCACCTTCTTAGAATATTTTAACCAAAACGAACAAATTACACACTAGTATCCATGCTAAAAGATTAGTCCTATAAATAAGTGAGTACAAGTTCAGTACACTAAAACTAACACCAATCTCGCTCAAAGGTTATGAGTATTTCTGTCATACAAAAATATAGGTCTCATTATTTTATTACAATATTAAATAAGTTTATTTAATCATTTCATTTTTTTCTCAATGCATCACATATATACATCATATCAATTTTTTTATTTGTTTCTCTATTTTTTCTAGATAATTGAGATCAACTATTAGTTTGTAAAAGAATGAGTTCATATTGATTGCACGTAAATCATCTAACGGATTACGCCAAGCTGAACTTATGTGTGTGCTCAAGATTGAGTCACGGCCTAACAGGTATGTTTTTTTTCACTTATTTATTTATTTGGGAAATTTCATCAAATACCACTTTGCTTAATTCATGATATATCACTGTGTTTTTAAAATTACATAGGATAACATTAAGTTTTTACTTATTTCATCAGATAATACTATGTCTCATCTTTTGTTAAATGTCTAGTTAATATTCTAGGAAAATGACTAAACTATCCCTATTATTAATTAACAACTTGAAAGTAATTTACCATACTGATACATTTCATAAGACACCACTTTTATTTAACTATTTATATGGGTAATTTAGTCTTTTTTCTAGAGATATTAATGAAACATTTAAAAAATATGAAACATAGTGTTATCTGATAAAATAAGTAAAAACTTAGTATTATTCTGTGTAATTTTAAAAACACATGAATTAATCAAAACTGAATAGTAGTTAGTGAAAATTCCTATTTATTTTTTGTCCAGTAATCCCAAAAGTATAATCCAAGTGGACGTTCTTTTAAAAAAAACGAAGTGGACTTTATCCGAAACTGGACTGCCGGACCGCATAAATTCGGCCCGATAGCTAGCTGCTTTATTTTTTAAAAGTATAATACTAATAATTCCGCAACCAATTGTCACAATTTTAATTTGGAGTTGACCATCCATCATGTAGAATAATTTTTTTTGGGCGTAAAAGTGGAGGCAAAGCATCATTTATTTAAGGGAAAATTCACGATATACCCTTGTTTTCTTTCGTAATTCATAATATATCCCTATGATTTTCGTAATTCAACTTTAAACATGTTTAAATGTTGTCCAAAATTGATGAAACTTTACATGGACGATGCTAAAGTGTTATATTTTGGTCCAATATCAAATTTGAAGCCTTTTAAGCTCACATGTGACCTGTGGGACCCAATGAATATGTGATTGTTCATTGGATCCCACAGGTAACATGTGAGCTTAAAAAACTTCAAATTTGATATTGAACTAAAATATAACACTTTAGCATCGTCTATGTAAAGTTTTATCAATTTTGGATAACATTTAAACATGTTTAAAGTTGAATTACTAAAATCACAGGAGTATATTGTGAATTACGAAAAAAAACAGAGGTCTCGTGAATTTTCCCTTTATTTAAACTGTTGTTTGTTCCTCAGCTAGCTAAGACAACTCTCTATTTCCCACCCCATCTGTAACTTGACAAGTGCATCCACCACTGGATTACACCGTATAAATAAATTCTAAAAAACTAACTAATGATTGCATTACAAAACCCAACCTAGTTTGGAGATAGTCGAAGACTGATTCCTAGAAACGGAGAGAGCCGACTATGTCTCTTTCATCCACATCCTTGATGCTCATGGGACGAGTATGTGGGACAGAATTGCCCGTTATGGACCATATATGTAAAAATCGATAATGCTGTGGACACATATAAAATGTTTCATTATATGATGGTCCACGAAAAGAAATCATTGAAAGTCCCATCATATCCATATGCACGCTTAGGTTCAACTTGCAACGTGCGCAAAGGCTCGTCTGATTTGACTAGCAAATTGCGGTTACTTAAAAAAAAATTCACAAGATACCACTGTTTAAGTTTTAATTCACAAAGTATCATAGTTTTTTTTCGTAATTCAGTTTTAAACATGTTTAAATGTTGTCCAAAATTGATGAAACTTTACATTGACGATGCTAAAGTGTTATATTTTGGTCCAATATCAAATTTGAAGTTTTTAAGCTCATATGTGACATGTGTGACCCAATGAACATACAAATTGCATTAGAACATAATTATTAATAGTCTTATTGGTTCTTAGCTAAAAACATAAATAAAAACATAAAATGTACTATATAAGATGAAGAAGAGCGACTAAGAACTTAGGATGCGTTTGTTTCAAGTGGGAAAAACAGAATGCAATCAGTAAAGGAAATAGAGAGAGGAATAGAAAATAATTCTCTATGATTTTTCCGATTGTTTGTTTGAGATGGGGTCAATGAAATAAAAAAACCGGTCAACGACTGCCAGTCAACGACTATTAATTACCAGTCAACATTCACCGGTCACCGGTTAATGGTCATTAGTCATCAAGTCAATGGTCATTAGTCATCAGTCAATGGTCATTAGTCATCGATCAATGGTCATATGTCACTAGTCAATGTGTACTGGGAAATGGAATCTCATTCAGAATCAAGATAGAGGGTTTTGGGGTAATCTAATTCTCTTTCCCTTTCCTGAAAATAAGAAAAACTGGCAAACCAAATAGAAGGAAAGGGCATCGGAATTCCTGATTACCCTGAACAAACGCCCCCCCGGCCCTGAGAGAGAGGGTTCATCTACAAGAACTCTTAAGAACTCAATTATGGATCCCACAACCCTTGTACTCATAATACACCACATAATAAGTTATGAACCAATATGTGAGTTTCTCTAATATGAGTGAAAAATCTAAAAATTCCTAATATGATGTAGAAGAAAAAGAAAATATGAAAGAGAAGACCAAGAAATATATAATTGTTCTCTTACACCGGTGGTGGCGTGTATGAGATTCTAATTATAGTGGTTAATCAAAGGTTGTTGTCATATTCTACCTCTCCCAAATCAGTATAAGCATTCATCTATTGCACAAATAATATATACATGTAGAATGAGGATGATAACAGTGGTGGTAATTGGATGATTTAACTTAGAAGGTTGATAAAAAAAAGATTTGTTGCAGGTGTTAATATAATATTTTTTACATTTGTAAATGAAATCTCCAAAAATAGCTATTAACATCTAGGGATGAGCAAACAATTCGATTAATTGTTTTTTTTTCTGGATCATCATATTTTAACATGTCTATAAAGTTATTTTGGTTATCTATATAATAAAATTTGATTCAATTTTTGAACATTAAAATTTAAATTTTGGTTAACCGATATCATCAAATTTTTATTATAAATTCTTAACGTAATAATTTTATTAAAATCTGCTCCTTTTGTGTGCTTGTTCGGCCTTCCTGGAAGATAAAAAGGAAAAGGTTGTTCGAATTTCTTCATCATCCATTCATCCTAACCCGCAGGTTTCCTAATTAATATTGTTAGCTTTCTTCTTTCTTTCCTTTTTCTTTTACTTCTGATAACATTGTTTGTGGTAATGATAAATAATGTGTTTGCTCTTGGATTTCTTTTTTACTTGTTATCACTTGGAAATTGACAAATGTACAGTTGTTGCTTGTGTCTACTTGTTGGAATCAACGAGAGTTGTAGATTTACCCATTGCTGGAATAAAAAAGAGTTATTACAGTTCCTCCCCCTTCTCTCTACCTCTTGACAGATAACAGTTATGATAGATTTGATTATATTTATTCCTTGGAGGGATTACCCCGGCTTTTGCGGATTCATTTGTCCACCTTACGGGTTTTAACAAGGGGTCTTTTCCATTCCGTTACCTGGGGATAGGGGTGGCAATTCGGGTTAATGGGTCGGGTTGATGCTCACCCATACCCGACCCGGTTAAAATTGTATTGACCCATACCCGACCCAATAATAATCGGGTTACAAATTATCAACCCATACCCGACCCATATAAAATGATTAAACCCATACCCAACCCGTTTAACCCAACATAATTAGGCTATGCAAAATTTAAAAGACCTGGAATTAAATTTTTTATATGATTGCTCAAACGGAGTTACAAATGAATGAAATCATACATTCAATATGGTAGATATTCCAGAGTTTTCATTATCCTCCGTCTTTTTTCTTTTTCCACATACATGTCGTGCTCAGTTGCACTTAACAGAAGAAGGTGATGTGTACGCGACTGGGCCAAATATAACTGTATTTTCTCCTTCAGAATATAGAATCAAAACATAGACAAAAATCTTCAGAGTACAAAAGAGATAGGACCACAGTTGGAGTTGTGGAGGAGAGAGCAGCACACTGTCTTTTGACAATCCACATAACGAATACTCTCGTTTTTGCTTTATAAAGAAATACAACAAAGTAGTATTATCAAATAAACTACCTCTCATCAAAAGATACTACATAATTTGTAGGGAAATTTCACCAAATACCATTGAGTTTCTGCTTAATTCACGATATACCACTGTGTTTTTAAAATTACATAGGATAACATTGAGTTTTTACTTATTTCACCAGATAACACTTTGTCCCATATTTTGTTAACTTCTTTGTTATTTTTCCTGGAAAATGACAAAATACTCATGTTATTAATTGTCTCACAATGAACTGTCATATTGATAAATAAGATACCACCTTAATTTTAATTAATATTAGGGTAGTTTAGTCTTTTTTCAAGGGATATTAACGGAAAAGTTAACGAAATATGTGACAGAATGTTATCTAATGAAATAAGTAAAAACTCGGTGTTATCCTGTGTAATTTTAGAAACACGGTGGTATATCATGAATTAAGCAAAAACTCAGTGGTATTTAGTGAAATTTCCCTAATTTGTATTATACTAATAGTAGGTTAGCACTTACTTAGTAATATATTTATATTTTTATCTAATTATTTATTTTTATTATTTTTAATAAAATAAAATAAACGGGTCGGGTTGACTACGGGTTAGGACTTTGAACCCATACCCAACCCAAAATTTAATAGGTAACCCATACCCGACCCAATAATTAAATGGGTCAATAATCGTTACCCAAACCCGCATTTTCGGTTGGTATGGGTCGGGTTATCGGTTGGGAAAAATTGCCACCCCTACCTGGGGATCCCAATTACAGCTAGGAAACCTAGAGCGGCGGACTTTAACCCCTGCTTGACAGTATACCGTAAAGCTATCTCTGCCTGGGAAGCAATTGCTCTATCCTTCGCAGGTAGACTCTCTCTAATCCAGAGCACTCTCTTTGGTATAGTTGGCTTCTGGGCCTCCTGCATCACTATCCCAAGAATGTTATCAAAAGAGTCGTTAATGTATGCGTCGTTCCTTTGGTCTGGGAGCTTGACAGTAATGCCTCTCCTCTGTGGCCTGGAGCGCTCTCACAAACACAAGAAAACGGTGGCCTTGGGCTGAAGGACATCCACAATAATGGAACATGTGCTTTTACGCTCAAAACCATATCTTCCATTGTTCCATGGCTCAGAGCGCCTTTGGATCCAATGGATCCATAAACTCTTTTACCTAACCACAGCAGCATCGGACGACTAATGCCAAAAGGGTAATGATCCTTGGACTGGAAATGGAAATCCATCATCCATGCCAGGGATGGTTGGATGTAGATGCAATGTGGGTCTACTAATGATGCCTGTTTCTCTTCAACTCCTATCCCTCCCACCCCGGGGTCAGTTCTTTCTATAAAGATGTTTCCACCCCTGCTCTGTAACTTTGCTGGTATACTGTTTGTTGGAAAACTTGGTCTATTCCTAAAGCTAAAATTTTTTCTGTGGATTACTTTGAAAGGCATGACTTAAAACTTGCGATAAGCCCAATTCTGGGGCATATATCTTGCTAACAGATGCTGGCTCTGTGAGCGTGCTCAAGAGACAATCAACCATCTTTTTTTCCATTGCAGGTACTCTAAGCAGGGTGTGGTGGACTATCTGTGTGACTGGCTGGGAATCCCTACTAACCGGATAAGCCTACGCAGCTGCTCAAATTGGATCATCCGCTACTGCAAGCGACATCGCCCGATCGACTTAGTGAAGAGAGCAGCAGTCTCCTGCGTTGTCTACTACCTTTGGATTGAAAGATGCAAGCGCGCTATGGCCAACCAAGCCAGAGACCCCTCTCTCATTATTTCTGACATCAAGCGGCCATCAAGCTATGGGCCAAGATGAAAAACTCAAGTACGGATTTTGATTGGCTTGATAAAGTTCTCTGCTCCTAGGGGTAGATTTTCGTGTAATTTTATTGTTTGATCACTGAGCTGAGCCTTTGATCCCCAGCTCGAGGTTTTTTTTTGTACACTACGTGGGAGGTTCTCCTTCTCCACCTTACCCGTAGTCGTTTGCATATCTGGTTATCAGATACATAGGACCCCTATGTATCTACTGCTACACTACATTTACCTTTGATTTATATATATATATATACTCATCTCTTATTCCAAAAAAAAAAATTGATTATATTTCAAGAATTTCAATTATTTTAGGTTTTTAGGAATTTCGGTTAGTTGGTGGTTACCGTTACCAATGTAATATATTTTCAGTTAATGATTAAAACAATTAACGGTTAAAATGATTATCGATTAAAATGGATATTATTATCAAATTTTGGTTAATTTGATTATAACTGAAATAACAAAACATTATAATTTATTTCAAATTTAGATCAACATTTATCCATTCTAATCGTTTGTAATATCATCAAAATGGTTATAAAATAAATATAACTATTAAAAATGTTTGCCTAAATGTTTGGAATGTTTTATAGTGATTATTATTTACAAGCCAATCTTTTACTGGAAAATTAATTGTTGTCTCTTTAATCGCCCCCTTCTTGCTAGCCTTCTAATTAGCTTCCATAAAATGTTTTCTCGTGTCCAAGAACGATGACTCCTTTCTTAATTTTGTGTTTATTAATTATGCTTCATCCATTTTATAATATAAGTCATTTTGAAGATGAATCATTGATGTAATCATCTTTAGAATGACATAATTATGTTCTAAAACAGAAGAGTATTTGCTAGTTGACTAGCTTAGGAAGTAAAAGTCCACAACCACTACTGAAAATTGACATTTAGCTTGTACTAGTAATCTAGAACAATTATGTTTATCAAGCAACGACCATTCATATGCAACTCAGTAATAAATGGCACTAAACAGGGCAATCAACTTTAGACGTTTCTTTCAATATTTCAATGATCAGCGCCCGCTTTATAAGACCGTTGAAATTCTAACTAAAAACCTTGCGTACATCAATCACTTTCTCCTCCCTTCATGTATATATATAGATCACCATGTTCATGTTACACTACAGTTCCAGTTCTTCCAGCCGTGCAAACATCAATCTTTAAAAATAATGTCTTTCTTTAACTCATTCCTCTTCATACCCTTGTTATGCGTTACAGTCCTTCTCTTGATTCAACCATCACATAGCGTTGACTCACTATACAATTTCTGTTCAGGTTTCTCCTCACCACCAACAACTGAATACAAAAACAATCTCAACACTCTCCTTAAAACCCTCACCACCACTACACCACCAACCGGTTTCTCCCTTGCATCCATCCCCAAAACCTCCTCTTCCTCCTCCGATGCCACCGCATATGGCCTAGCACTCTGCCGCGGTGACACCACTTCTTCAACTTGCAAAGCTTGCCTCACAAACGCAACCACCCAAATCCTGAAACTCTGTCCTGATAACAAAGGAGCCATTATTTGGTATGACAACTGTCTACTTAAATACTCTGGAGACAATTTCTTCGGACAGATTGATACTCAAAACAAGTTTACACTCATTAACGTGAACCCGATTGGTAATAACCCAGATCTTTTTAAGAAGAAGGTTAAAGACTTGCTGATGAATCAGCTACTAAAAGAAGCCATTAGCAGTAAGGGGGAGAGAAAGGCGCTGTATGCTGCGGGTAAAGTAAAGCTTGATACTTTTACGAATTTGTATGGATTGGTGCAGTGTACAAGGGATTTGTCGGCTGATAAGTGTAAGAAGTGTTTAGATGAAGTTATTGGTGAATATCCTGATTGCTGTGATGCGAAACAAGGTGGTAGGGTTGTTGCTGGGAGTTGTAATTTTAGGTATGAGATATATCCGTTTGTGATGGATGATGAATCTTCATCGTAGAGAAGTTTGGTTTAATTTCTGGGTAGCTAGGATTCGGATGGATCTTACTATACGTTTGAATAAAGAATAAGTTGTGATCGTCTGTGCTTGCTTCAGTACGTACGGTTCACAAGACTGCTCTGAGGTATGGAATGGAATGTATGTGTGTATAACTACTTATATTAATAATATGTGCTTCCCCGCGTCTTGGTTGGGATTGCCCATTGCCCAATAATTAGAAAACAAATGTCTTCACTTGTTCCGTATATGTTAATTAATTACATCATTAAATAGCGGTTTAATCTTATGTGTCGTATGTAGCAATTTAAATTGACAACATTAACTTTGACCTAATTCTTTTGCACACTGTTTACGTATTATCAGCTGGGACAATTAGCTTAGTCCATTCTTTTGGACGTATCATGGGCAAGATACCATCTACTTAAAGAGTTTATTCAAAATAGTATTAATAGTTAGTTAATCCGTTGGTTTACGCATTATCAGTTGGTTAATCAGTTCAAAAAATCTAATACAAAAGAACAATCTATATTGATTTTTTACAATCATCTAATTTTCAATTCAGTCATCAGTTCATATCAGCTATCAGCTACCAGTTCACCGCGGACCACGTCGCACCCTGTCTCCGCCCTGATCCAGGACTCAACACTTGCCGAACCGTAAGACGGCTCTGATGTGCAATGCCCCTTGCACCTTTCGTGACAGGAGTCATACAATCTGGATGACCCTTAGTTGCCTCGTACTAGTTGGGGTCTTTGGCTGTTGGACTGTTGGAGGCCCGACGGTGCCGAGGACGCGTGCGGCCGCTAAGGGACGCACATGTACTCGGGCTGCAGGGAGTAGGGACTGGAGGAGTTGACTCAGTCTGAGCTGCGGCCTGGCATTCGACCGAGGCAAGTGGGCCACGGGAATGTGAGTGTGTGATAGGAACTTGTCGTTGGGAGGTTTATAGTACTCACTCTTGACTCTTGCTTGTGGCTAAGGGATGGTTGTTCCATCTGCACTGAGAAATAGGCTGGTTGGGTCTTTGGACCCAACGCCGGTGATGCCTAATTGGTCTTATGGCCTAATCCGTAAGAGCCCCTTGGGGTCTCGCTTCCGCGCAAAAATTTCCGGATTAAGGTTGGACATTACAATTGTGGTATCAAACGTAAAAGAATGGACCCGTATCCTTAAAAAATGTAATAAAATAAGACAATGTTTCGTCTGCAATTTGACTTTATTAAAAGGGATGTCGAGAAAAAAACTAATATATAATACATACCGAGGCAACATGAAATCTCACTCTACTATCGAATACTTATTGCAATAAATGTAAGATTAATGGGGTGACTTCATAATATCATCAAATGTGGGATCAATATGTGTGGCATCTTATATTCTTGTATGTATATATGTTTTAAAATTCACTGTGAACCTTTCATTTATTTAAAGTGAATCATTTGTTTGAAAAAAGTGAATCTTATGTTTAAGTAAATGAACTTTTCACATTGTTTAATGTGAATCATTTGTTTTTTTCTAAAGTGAACCTAAACCCTGCACAACAAACCCGAAAAATTCCTTCGACGTTTTTTTAGCTTTTCTAGTGTGGTTTTTAGGGTGTGTGGTGTAGGGTAATCTTTTTTGAAGTTGTTATATATTTTATAATGTCGCCACTAACTCGACAGTTTTTTAGGGTTTAGGGTCGTTAGAACCTAACAACCCTAAACCCTGCACTACAAACCCTAAAAATGTCTTTGACGTTTTTTAGCTTTCCTAGGGGTTGGGTGTTGTAGGGTTATTTTTTTTTAAGTCGTTATATACTTTATATTGTTGTCAATGACTCGATTAGATCCTAAACCCTAAACCACAATCCCTAAAAATGACTTCGATGTTTTTAGCTATCCTAAAGGTGGTTTTTAGGTTGGGTGGTGTAATATACGTAGGGTAATCTTTTTGGAAGTTGTTCTATACTTTATATTGTCGTCACTGACTCTACAATTTTATAGGGTTTGTGGTTAAGAGTTCCCTAAACTTTGCACTACAAACCCGGTGGTTTTAGAGTGTGGTATAGGGTAATCTTTTTTGAAGTCTTTTATACTTTACATTGTCATTACTGACTTGAAAATTTACATGAATCCTAAATCACATACTCTAAAAATTCCATTGACGTTTTAGTAAATTTATGACTGTAAATAATTATTATTTTATATTATTGTTAATGAAGATTCATTTTAAAATATGTAATATATTCATTATAAAAATATAAAAATTAAAATTTATTAAAATATATTCATGATACATCTTGGTTTTAAGACTATAAATTATGATGAATAATAATTTTTTATTATTTTTAAACGTAAATTATAACCGTTTTATTTTTTTTATTTCTCTTTTCAAATAATAAAGGCTGTGCATACTTGTAGAAAAAAATATATTTTTATTTTTATTTTTCTAATTTTTGCAATGACTGCTCCTCTCTGACTTTAGGAAAAAAACATACTGTCACTGTCACTGTCACTGATTCCCATCGGCGGATACAAGAACCCTTCAACCTCCACAAATAAGTCGTCTCTCGGACAGATTGAGAATCTTCATTCTCATCATTGTCGGTGGCCGACCTCCTAATTAAGTGTAGTGGGGACGGGGCAAATTTTTTTTTTTTACACATTATCAAAAAATTAATGTATTGTGTTACTTTTTAATCTCGGCCAAAATTAATTTGATAAATATAATTATAAAAAAACATCATATACTCCTAAACTGTTCTATATAATTTGTCATATATTTGATTTCAAAGATTATTTTTCATATACTCCTCCAAATATTTGAAATTCATAATGTATCTCTATTCGCTAAAATGATACTTATTTATCACTAGGAACAATTTCACGATCCTAAGGTGAGTAACTTAGCCAAACTGATACGGGCTATATTTAAATATCCCTAAAATAATTTTCATCAAAAAAAAATAAATATCCCTAAAATAATTGATCCTCACTCTGTTGTTACCTTCTTCTAGTATTTCTTTCTTTTCATGGATATGTTATCCAGGCTCTTAGACCTGGTCGTTTCTCCCCCATTTTTTGATTCCACCTTTCCAATATTGTGATCTTCTCCACATCTCTTTTCTTCGCAATGCCTCTCTTTTATGTTGAGGAGACTCGAGCTTCATCTCTCTTTATTCTTAGCAAAGTTACTCTGTTCTTCATTTTTTTTTTTTTTTTTTTGGTGTGTGTGGGGTGGGCCCTAGTCACTATCACTACTGATAACCCGATTAACCGTAGTGGTTAGTCGGTTCAATTAACTGAATGGTTTAATTACTTGATAACCGGTACCTATTTCCTTCCCGTTTGAGTTTACATAGACTCATTTCCCACCCTGACGCCCTTCCCCAATGATTCTTTTTGTAGAAAATATTGATAGCCATTCCCAAAGTCAAATTTACCTTGGCTTGTATGAAAGAATGTATCAAAATTAGAGATAGATTCCAATCTTCAGACAAATATCTATCTACCTTGTATATGTTGATCATCATCTGGGCAGCAGAGGTTAATGTATAAACCCCCTTAAAATACGTACGTAATAATAACAAGAGTAATGAAAATAGCGTTATCTCAACAGGAAGATTACAGGTATTAATAATAAAACAAGCAGAGATTTATTATGTATACATGTATATAAATATATATCCCCTTTGATTTCCCCTCACTATGAAATATCGCCACGACTTTAACAAACATGAAACAAGATTGTGAAGCCAAGAATCAGACCAATAACATACTGGAAACTGACGCTGGTTTTACTAGCTAAAGACGGCTGATCGTCAGTAGTAGATCCGGTTGGAGAAGTGGTGCTAGGACTCTCTGAAGGCATTGTAGAGGGTGGTGGTGGTGAGGTTGATGGTACTGGTGCCATGGAAGATGCTGGTGATGGGGAGGTTGATGGTTCTGGAGCCATGGAAGAAGCTGGGGATGGAGATGAAGATTCAGGACTGGATGAAGAGGGTGGTGAGGAAGATGGTGGAAGTACTGAACTGACCGGAGAAATTGACGGTGGTGGTGATGAAGTTGTAGATGGAGGAGGAGTTGAAGGTAGCGGTGGTGGTAAATTTGTTTCAGTAGGAGGTGGAGAGGTAGAAGCTATTGGTGTTGGTGATGAATCATCATGATGAGCTAGGGAGGTGGAGCTGATGACTTATCAGATGAAGAAGTGAGTACATTGACTGAAACCTTCATACCAGATACACAATGTCCTGGAATTTCACAGATGAAGTATCTCTTACCAGATGAATACAGTTTAACCACAGTACTACCACTACTATCCTTCATTATTGGGTTTGTTCCGGTACACGTGTCGTAATCTGATTCGGTTACTTCGAACACGTTGTGCATCCGCCATGTACTGGAAAGCTGCGCACACATACATAGACAAGAGATGGGAAAGCTGTTAGTTATGTAATATGAAAGAATGAAATGTATGATGAATGTGATGAGTAATTACTTAAGGTGTCACCGATGAAGAATTTCTTAGAAGATGACCATGATTGGAAATCAGTGATCATATCCCATGAACCATCTGGACCACCAACGAAGTGATTCGCTGCGTTTGAGTATTGGAATAATGATAGTATGAGGAGAAGTACTGGTATCATAATATTGATGCTCATTGTTATATTAAATGGAGAGGAAAGTAAGCTCTAGAAAGAGAAATTAAAGATTGATTGGTGATGATGGATGGATTGATTGATGGTCTCTGTATATGACTTGATATAATTTAACTAACGTTTTGAGAGTTTATGTAGTGTGAGAAAACTGACTATATATTTGTATTTTTGGTTATTAGGTAGGGTGTATATATATAGATCGAGAGTACTACTATATTCATAAATGTCGGCATCGCCAAACAATACAATGATCAATCAATTAATGTAAATTTTTTTTTACCAACTCGTATTCTTTGGTCAATATATATTAAATTTCAAGATTCAAACTTTTTCGGGTAACAAATGATTATAATGCTAGACTGTCAGCAGCATAATTAAGGATGCCAGCAGAGATATATACATACTTAAAAAACATGGGATTATTTTATAGTATATCATATATAGTAAGTTTTTCAACTCGTTAAGGGTACATGCATCATAATCATTGGTTCAATATATGCTAGTAGCTAGCTAGCTACTAGGGAAGTGGATCAGACGACCGACGATGAGATTAAGAATTTAAGATGTTGATATGAGGGTAGGTTGTTACGCTATGTGGACATGTCAACGGCACTTATTGTCTTATACGCGGCAATGCATATCGACGATTTTATTCAGTAGTATTATTTATTTGTAAATAAGAAACAAAAGAAAGAAGTCAACATTTGTATACAATATGAAGATGATAAGTGGTAACGTGGTGTATATATGGATGAGAACCAACACCGCACTAATATGATTTCCTTTTTTTTTTTCTTCGTAAATCATAACATATAATATATTAGAAAAGATGTATTACATGCCTAGATACCAAACTAAGATGAAGATTAAGTCCAGAGACTCTATAGTTGACACAAGTTTGTCACTTATACAAAAAAATTCAATCTTATCTACCTTACGCAAAAAGCTCTATGAATAAGCATACATGTTTAGTACTAAGACCCCGATCATGCTCTAGCACAACCATCTCCAAAAGTATCCACCACAACCATCTCCAAAAGTATCCAGCGCTTCTCAACCACACCCACAAAAATTACATAAGATGGCAATAGGCCTGTCAAATCGTATTTTTGTATCGTGTAAATGATAGAAACGATACACGACACAAAATTTACATGAAGATACACGGTATACGACACGAAAATATTTTCGTATATGAAATTCTATATACGGAAACGAAATCCAAAATACCTGTAAACGAAACGAAATATACGAAATTTATTCGTGTGTACACGAATTATATACGTACACGAATAACATGTGTACACGAATTAGTGAAATAAATGAGTAACACATAAATAACTAAAATACTAAAACATTATATTTACACGAATTAATGAAATAAATAAGTAACACGGAATTCATTCGTGTGTACACGAGTTACATGTGTACATGAATTATATGTATATACATATTATTTTCAGGTATTTCATGTATACACGATATGTATACAGTTAGATACGATACACGACACGTTAATAAACCATGTATATACGATACACGACACGAAATCAGTTTCGTATATAAAATTAAATATCTATACATGTTAATGTCATGTCGTGTTTCAGGTCGTATATTCGTTTTCATTACTTTTTTGTCAGCCCTAGATGGCAAGCACCAAGGTCAGCATAAAACATCAACCCTACTGATTAACGAGTGGAGATAATCTGATTAACGTATAAATAACCAACCACATAATGAAACATAGTAAAACACCAAACCAACAAAATCTGGGAAAACAAAAGTCATAAAATAGATGATTAAACGACACTACCAGACAGAACAAAAAGTTCCATAAAAAGCTAACTGCTTTTGAGGTGTGTCCAAAACCATGCAGCTAGCAAACATTGGATTCATCCCCCATGGTGACTCTGAGTTGCACCCAGAGTCACCTTACCTTTACGATCCATATCTCGCAGTTTGACATCTTTAATTGACCGCTTCCACTGATCACAGTTTGTTACGGGCTTTAAATGACCACACCCACTCTTTCGCTTTTCCATCCCCACTGGGAGCTCATCTTCAACAATATTTGTTGGTGGATCATCCGCAAGAAGCCTTGGTACCATACTCACAACAATCGACCGGCCAATCAGCTTCTCATAATCCTTCCTTTTGTGTATGGTGACGGAAGCCGTAGGATACTCAAGAAATTAGTGGCGGTGAAGAAAGTAGAAGCGAGCTTGAATACAGTAGAGAACTTCCCTTGTATCACATCAATGAGCCATAGATGAGCAAGGGATCTTGGGAATGTAGTTGGACCATTCAACACTCGTAGACTGTTCCAATTGAGAGGGCAAGCATGATTTTGATGACATCTAAGTAGGGCTGAGTACATCACCAACATAGGAATAAGAAGATGCAATTTGGTCATAGTGGGAACATCAACTGCCCTTCAATAACTTGCATGACAAGTGGAGTCCAACAAATTGATATTTTACCCCCTCTTCCTCTGCACGAGTACATAGAAGATGCACCCCCAGAAGATGGAACATAGGGATTTTATAGTGAATGTTTTGTGTGGTTGGAGAAGATAAACAACATACCTTTTTTTCAATCTCTCTTCATCATCCCATTGTTCTTCCATGATGAGAGCAAAGCACAACAAAATACAATTAGAGGAGGGAAATGGAGGTCGCTAATGGACAAGACAAAGAAATTGAAGGACATGCAACTGAAGCGAAGGAACCAAAGGAACAGAGCTAAAAAGAGCAGAAACAAAGGAACATCACCCCCACCAAAGAGAGAAGTCATGGTGTTGGAACTTTTAATTTCAATGGACATGCAACTGATTCAGATGTTGCTATCAAACAAAACGAGACAAGAAAAGTCTTTGTTGCTGACCGGAAATCAACAAAATCAAACAAAGAGCAAACCACACATATATATTTTTGGGATTATTAAGAAGGAGTTAAAAGGTCGACGACTGCAAGTTAAGAACTAGCTAGGTTTTGTTTTTAGGTTGGAAAGCACGAAGGAAGAAGAAGAGGAGCATGGCCGAGAGAGAAAATCGGGAGCTGCTACATTTTTTGGGTTAGATATTCCACTAATATGATTTTCTTACTACATACAATTATACCTGGAAATTCGGGTCACTCGGATCGGGTTCGCTTTGGTTCGCTTTGCATCGAATCAATTGTAGATATTTAACATTTTGGTTCGGTTCATATCGGATCGAGTTCATCTGATATAAATCAGATTCAGGTCAATTGTAGACATTTAATATGTTTGTCGACAATTTTATGCAGTTGCATTATTTATTTGTAAATAAGAAACAAAAGAAAGAAGTCAACATTTTCATATTGAAAGAAAAATATAAGTGGTAACGTGGTGTATATATGGATGAGAACCAAGACCCTTACTATATACAATACATGACTATTAATTAAAACCCCTTTAACATGAGATCGGTGGCTTGGCAGTAGCTTCCCCAGGCCAAGACTTAAAAGCTTAACTCAAATATGAGAGAATCCGTCTCTAGTAGGATCATCATAGAGTCCAGATAGTTGCATCGCTTGATTTCATTGGACTAGTTGCTGAATCATGAGAGTGGGGCATTTTGGTACCAACTACCATGTATTAGTTTGCTTGGTGCAATGCATCAATCTCCTACTATATATTGATAAGTGCGGAATTTATCCACATTTATATGTTTAACTTGATTATTAGTTTAGTATATCATGTGATAAAATCCCTCATTTATGTGTTGATGTATGTTATATGTGAAGAACTCCCCTTACTTGTGGTATATGTGCTTAAATAGGTGAAAAACGTTGAAAAAGGGGTATAGGAATAAGTGTCAAGAGCTTAACGATCAAGACGGAACTAAACGAGAACAGAAACGACGTATTCTTAGGTGATCTGAATATGTGTGGGGATAAACATACACGGACCAACTTCTCGATGACCATTCACTCAAAATTTGTACGTGGTCCAGGCATTTGTCCAAGAGAATAAACCCGGACCAGGCACCCCAATTTCTCGCGTGTTTGTTAAATAAAAAAGCAGCCACCGTACTCAAGTAAATCGATCGCTGCAATTGAATAAGCAGTGGGCCACAAGAGAGAACAAGTGGGCTGGATCCGATTCGTTCATATTTGTTTGATCGTTCTTTAACATGCAGCACATGCACACCGATCTCTTCAAAAGGGCCTGACGGATTGGACCCATGACGAGCAGCATCGTGGTTTAAAAAAGAAAAGAAAGGGGGATTCGCACATATGATAAACAGAGAAATGAAACATGGGCTGCATGAAGAAAATGAGGCTGGACGTGAGATCTCTTTTACACATGTATGCATGGACCCAATATTTGGACCAACATGCACGTACACAGAGAATTTTTGAGGGGGTCGTTCTCATTTGAGGAGAGAGGGCCGAAATAATTGAGCGGAAACTTGGTCAACGGCTGCAAGGGGAGACCGAGCCATAAAAGGAAGAATTTTTTTGATATATCCAAATGTAGTTATAGATGATTAAATATATGTATATTTGTTTTGTAAAAATTGTACAGTTAATAAATAAAAACTGTATGGATGTATGTGTAAAGTTATACATTGAATTCTGAAATTACTGAAATTCTTCTAGATGTACATACTAACTTCTTAAACTGTACAATAAACTTACAAAACCTGTACTTTTACATTATATAAACTGTACAATTTTAAATGTAGTCAAAGATAGCTACATATGCTTATAGCCAAATGATTGTAAAAAGAAATCTGGACAATTTGATAGAAAACTCTAGCCGCCTGACGGATAGGAAGAGAGCAGATTGGGGACCAAGAACAACAGAGAAGATCGGGATTTCATTATCAATATCGCTACACAAGTTTGATGACTTTCTCTCCTTCTTTTATTGTTGTTTCCGTTTTCTCCATGTCTGAGTAGTCAGTTTGAGTCTTAGTTTATTATGGAATCCTAGTCTATAATTCGTTTCCCTGAGTTGTCAAATATTAATTCTATACAGATTGTCATTTTATTCCTTGTTCATTTTAAATTCTCTTGTGATATTATAACTGCTTGAGTTTATTTGATTCATCTGCTTATAAGTGAGAACTACGACATTCATTAGACCATAGAAATATTACCAGTGAAACTTGAGACGGTAATTTCTCGGGATTAGCTGACTAAAAACCAGATGAATTATGAATGCTACTAGTATTTTAATAAATTCGTGACGAGAGTTAGGATTTAGGAATTGTTAATAAGAGTATATTTTATGGGAGACCAAAAATAGATTATTTTAGACGTGAGGCTTGCAATTTAGATTTAAGAAAACACTTAGGAAGGGAAATTGAAGAACTAGGGGAAGTAGTAAACCAGGATTCCTTGTTAGAATTGTTAAGAAGATCATCTTTAATTATTTTCAATTTAGTTTATTTATTTTCTACAATTAAAACCCCCAAAATATTATTATTATTATTATTATTATTATTATTATTTTATTTAGTTCATTAGTTAGGTTATTAGATTAAGACTCAAACTAGACGCCGCTTTTGTTGGTTTGATAACCTAGGAAATACTTTTTAGGGAATCTTCCTGCGATAGACCGGTACTTGCCGTTTGGTTTAACCGTACATATATATAGCTAACTGCCACTCATGATATTTCTTTGCTTGACGCAGGGGCGGAGCCAGCTTTAGAAATTTATGGGGGCCATAATAAAACGTTAGAGGGGCCATATTATAATATATAGTATATTACATGTACTTTCTTGTTAATTTTTTAAAATTTAGGGGGCCAAGCCCACCCAACTCTTCACTTGGCTCCGCCGGCTTGACGTAAGCGAGGTTCATGTGGTATAGAGTGCTAACTGGATTGGTACTTAATTGGTAGAAAATTTGTATAAATTGGTAGAAAAAACACAATATTTTTTATGGTACGAGACAACTTCCAAAAAAAATGAAATATTTATATTTGTTTTAATAATTTATGATATTTTCATTTTTTACAATTATTGTGCAAAATCTAAGCATTAAAGCGGATAGATATGTGCAATGAGCAGCAAGTGTTACCTATTCGTATTGTAATACAACGAGTGTCGTATCCATAAGGAAATTGATCCAATAATCCTAAACTCGGTATTAAATGAAGTGAGTGTGAGTAAAAGCAGTAAATGGGGTTTAGTCAGAGGCAAGCTTTGTTAATTAGCAGAGCAATAAAACAATAAAATTGGCAAGTAAAACTAAATTAGTATGGAATGGGGATAAAAGCACTCTAGGCTATAGTGGGAACCACTTGGCCACTTAAGTTCACTCATAATACACTCAACAACTATTGGCTTTTAGAACTAATTAGCATAGTCTTCCCATCATGAAAAACTAATTCTTATCCAATTAAGTCAACCACTTAAATCCAAAGGGCAAGAGTCAATTAGATAGCATTAAACAAGTTCTTCACCAAAGCCCTAAAATTCCAATCCCTAATCAAGAGAATTGAAAGTTAGGATTTACCCCAATTATCCATTTCTAGCACCAACCCTAAATCACTAGAAATCTCACACAATGCAATAGTGGTCAGCTTAAAGCATTATAAAGCACCATTGGAGATAAAACAATAATCATTAATTGAAGAGTGTTTACAAGCTAATTAAGTGTATCCAAGTTTCATCCCAACCTAGAGCACTATATGGGACTACTCAAGCAATCCAAAGGAAACAAGAGAGGAAGGATTAAAGATAGTCATAGGAGGAGCTCGGGGAAGGTGAGGAGCTTCTTTGTTTCTCTTATCTTCTTCTCCTCTTCTTCTCTAGCCCTCGTTTTTGTGTCCAAATGAGAATGCCCTTATTTTCCCCAAAATCCCCGTTAAAAACTACAAATCTAGGTAAAATTTGGTTCCGACTGACCCAGACTGGGTCGGTCCCGTGGGTCGGTCGGCTCTGTTAGAGGCGGGCACGTGAGAAGTTAAGTACGACCGACCCAGAATTTATGGGTCGATCGGTTCCAATAGGTTGGGCTCAGGGGAAATCATCCGACCGACCCAGACTGGGTCGTCCTGTGGGTCGGTCCTACTCCAGAGATCTGCTCCAACTTACGCGGGGCATATAATCTTCGTTGTGGCTCGGAATTGCTCCCCGTTTGCGGCGTTGGAAAGATTGAGAGATGAAGAATCCAAGGATGCACTTTAACAGCTCCAAAAGAATTCGAAAGTATACGCAAAATGAGCTTTTACCTATCAAGAGACCAAAATATGTAAGTTCACTATTAATCACAAAAATACTCTATTAAGTGATGAAATAGGTCATGAATGCACTAAAATAAAGGTGAATAAAGAACCTAAATTCACAAAGTTTCACCACTTATCAACAATTTTTTTATTTTTCAATTTTTTTTTTTTTATTGTATTTTGAATTTTTTAATGAATTTTTTAACACTAGGTGCATATTGTGAATTTTAAAAGTAGTTTGTTAACTAGTAGGGGTATTTTTGTCTTTTTTCCATCTGGTCAATTACTATATGCATTTCATAGATTTTTATGAAAATATAGTGGCATTTTGTGACTTTATTTTTTTTAGTGGCATTTCATGAATTAGCCAAAATATTATTGGCCTTTCATGAAATTTCCCTAAAAGTATTTTGTTCACAAGTAGAGGTATTTTTGTTTTTCTTTTCTTCTGCTCAATAACTATAGTGACATTTCATGGACCTTTACAAAAATGTAGTAACATTTCGTGATTTCTTTTATTTTTAGGGTATTTCATGATTACCCAAAATATAGTGACATTTCTTTAAATTTTCCAACATATTATATTTACATGTAATTAAGTAAGGGGGCGTTTGTTTCGAGCGGGGGAAACGAAATGGAATCAGAAAAGGGAATGGAGAGGAATGGAAAATAATTCCCTTTCATTTTTCCAGTTGTTTGTTTAAGCTAGGGGAAATGAAATAATTAACTGGTCAACAGTCACCGGTCAATGGTCAACGATCGTCGGCTGTCGGTCAACGGTCATTAATTGCCGGCAACATTCATCGACCACCGATCAATGGTCATTAGTCATCGGTTAATAGTCATATGTCGTTAGTCAACGTGTACTGGGAAAGGGAATCTCATTCCTTAGTAGGGGTGGAGAATCAAGATAGAAGATTTTGGGGTAATCCAATTCCTGAAAATAGGAAAAAATGGCAAAACAAACAGCATTAAAGAGAATTATTCCGATTTCCTTTCCTGATTACCCAAAACAAATGGCCCCTAAGTAAAGAGTGAAGATAGAAATGGATATGTCCAATCCCACGTGCAATCCTCAGCCACTTTTATTTCTACCGAAATATATTTTTAACCATAACCGAGGAAGATCTACGAAATTGTTTCCTCATTTGGAAAGCAACCTGTCTTGGCTAAAGGTAACTGTAGCCATCTTGGCTACATACCTACATGCGGGCGTGTTTTGTTTTTTTTTTTAAAGATTTTTTCTTTCTTTATTATAAAAACTTTAAATTGTTGTAAATTTTAATATATAAGCCCAAAATGAAAAAAAATACATCATTGTTCACCTAAATTCAAGCTCTTCAAAACAAGACCAATCATGGATATATTTTGACAACTTTTAAAAAAAATTAGATTTACATGTATAATGTACAGAACGTACAAGAAAACTTGTACAGATGGTCATACAAACATGTACAAATGTTCATTAAACATGTACATCCACACGTAAAAACATGTACATCATCGCATTGAAAATATACAGATGGTCATATAAATCTGTACGAATCATTAAATATGTACATCCTTAGATTAAAATCTTTACATATAAGGGAGAAAACTTGTACAGATGGTCATACAAACATGTACACATGTTCATTAAAGAATATGTACATTCTCACATTTGAACAAGTACATCGTCACATTAAAACATGTACATTATCACATTAAAATATGTACATACATCCTCACATTAAAATATCATCATATGCATCTAAAAATATATTTTTTTTCAAAGTTGTCAAAATATATTCATAACTGGTCTTGTTTTGAAGAGCTTGAATTTAGGTGCACAATGACATGATTTGTTTTCATTTGGACTTATATATTAAAAGTTACAACCAATTTAAATTTTGTGTTGAGATAAAGATAAAAAAATAGAAAAAAAAAGTAAATCGCCACGCGCTCTGATATTTTCCTACTAATTTTTCTAAATTACAATTTACCCTTATATTTCCTTCGTAATTTTTTAAAATTACAAAATTTACCGAGGATGGACATGCAGCTGTAGCTAAGAATTTGTGTTTGGAAAATAGCTTAATGTGTGAGTTGATCCGTGAGAGCATAACAACTATAACAACTTCCGAAAATTATGTGTGGCAGTAAAAATACAGTCATATTAATATATATACACAAGTTATACTCTTTTATTAGAGGATAAGATCGAGCAATTATTTTTTTATCATCTACTTGACCAGGATAACATGCTAATGAGAGAGTATGAATAAAACAAAACCTATACATACATTTTTAAATTATTTTTTTCTACAGATTTAAATTTTTTAATCAAAATAAATTATATTATATTTTCAACAAATATTCAGAAAATTTATTTTTAGAATTTATTTTATTTTACATGTAATGACATTATATTTTGGGAAAATTCACAATATACTCCTGTTTTTTTTAATTCACAATATACCCCTTTTTTGAAACTGTGTCACAAGATACCCCTGTTTTCTTTGTTAATTCACAAAATGCCTCTTTTTTCTAACGGCCGCCAAATACTCTGTTAACCTCCCCTGGAAAATGACTATTTTACCCCTGTCCCATTTTTTTAAAAAATAAAAATCGCAGTTTTCGTTCTAGAATGACTATTTTTTTTTTTGGGAAAATTCACGAGATACCCCTATTTTCTTTCGTAATTCACAATATACCCCTGTGATTTTAGTAATTCAACTTTAAACATGCTTAAATGTTGTCCAAATTAATGAAACTTTACATGGATGATGCTAAAGTGTTATATTTTGGTCCAATATCAAATTTGAAGTTTTTTAAGCTCACATGTGACCTGTGGGCCCAATGAACAGTCACATATTCATTGGGTCCCACAGGTCACATGCGAGCTTAAAAAGCTCAAATTGTTTTGGACCAAAATATAACACTTTAGCATTGTCCATGTAAAGTTTCATCAATTTAGACAACATTTAAGCATGTTTAAAGTTGAATTACGAAAATCACAGGGGTTATATTGTGAATTACAAAGAAAACAGGATATATTGTGAATTTTCCCCTTTTTTTAAATTTTAAAGTTCATAATATACCCTTGTTTAAGGTTATTGTTCACAAAATACCCATGTTTATGTTTTGAAGGTACTTTGTGGGCATTCCCACTAGTTGCGTTCTGTATATTATTTTGACACCTATTATAATGCATCATTTCTTTTACTCGCAGGGAATCAACCAAGCTCTTACTAAGCAGTTGCACACATTAGGGAGATAGATTTTGGTGCATTCAAATATCTGAGCGATATCCCATTAGAGTGCTACGCACAACACATGTTTTACCAGGGGCGGGCGCAAAAGGGGGGTGCACCGGCCCCCTCAAAACTTTTAAAAATTTGCAAAGTGCTCTTATAAGTTTTTAAGAAATACAAAAGAACATAATGTTTTAAAGAACAATAGTGTCAAAAAAATCCCCTCTAAACAAAAGTTCTTGGTCCGCTACTGAGTTTGACCAAGAGGTAGCCATTTTAAACCTAATGCCTTTGACATTATTGTTTGTCCACAGGACTAAACCTATCTACTCTTTACTTAAGGGTATTTACCTAAATATGTAAATAATCAATGCTATACTAGTTTGTCTCTGGTCATATATTATGATTGTGTCTAATTGTGTATGATAGAGATTCGTACTCAGTTATTGGTGAGACATTCTGAGAGACAAGAAACCTCAGAGAACTAGAATGCAAACAACATTTGTCTTGGGATTATGAAGAGGCTAAAGGCACTTGAAAAACAAGAGAAAACTAGGCGATTGTTTGCTAGGCTATCGGATTAATAAGAGTATTTCGTGAACTACAAAACATAAACACGGGTATCTTGTGAACTTCAAAACATAAACAGAGGTATTTCGTGAACAATAAACTTAAACAAGGGTTTATTATGAACTTTAAAATTTTCAAAAAAAAGTAGCCATTCTAGAACGAAAACTGCGATTTTTATTATTTTTTTAAAAAAACGGGCCAGGGGCCAAATAGTCATTCTCCAGGGGAGGTTAACGGAGTATTTGACGGCCGTTAGTAAAAAGGGGCATTTTGTGAATTAGCAAAGAAAACAGGGGTATCTTATGGCACAGTTTCAAAAAAAGGGTAGATTGTGAATTACCAAAGAAAACAGGGGTATATTGTGAATTTTCCCTATATTTTTTGTTAACTTAAATGGTTGAAAAGAGTTTCAAAAATGTATGATAAAAATTATTTTACTTAATTGATATAATTTATAGTACTTAACTGATATAAATTGATAAAATAATTTGTATAAATTATGTGTATGAAACACTATATTCTTTTTATCAGTACAACATAATTTTAAAAAATTAAAAATATTTATAATATTTTTTTATTGTTCTATTCAATTTCTATAATATTTTTTATATTTATACATTTTTTATATATTTCAATTTTTTTGTGAATTTTGTTAATTTTTTTATTTATGGACATATTATGAACTTTAAAAGTATTTTGTTAACAAGTGAGGATGCATTTGTAGGGTTTTTTATGAATTAGCAAAAAATTTAGTGGTATTTTCAGATTTTCTTGTATTTGTAGGGTATTTTATGAATTAGCTAAAAATTTAGTGATATTAATTTAATGAAATTTCCGAAACATATTATATACATCTAATTAAGAAAGTTAAGAGCGGAGATAGTTGTGGATATGACCATTCCTACTTGCAATCCTCATATTACTACCAAAAAATATTTTTACCAGAGCCGAAATTGTTTCCTCGTTTGAAAATAGCGTACAGTGCATGAGATAATTCGTTAGCTGATCCGTGGGAGCATACCAACTATAACAACTCCCGAAAATTGTGTATGAAAGTAAGAATACGGTCATATTAATATATATATATATACACGAGTTATAAGTTTTTTTTTTTTTTTAACATCTACCCTGGCCATGGATTACATGGTATGAATAAACAAAACCTATACATATGAAGGTACCTTGAAATTGAAGAACTAAATTAAACTAACTTAAGAAAAAAAACTTACTAGTTTTCAATCCAGATGAGACAACACACAAAGAAAAAAAAGAATAATATCTGTGATTCAACCATGTACACCCCCACACACCTCCACTGCAGACAGCACATGAATTGTTATCAACTTTTGTGAGAGCACAAGTTAAGAGGGAGGATTTGGTGGTGACTTAAGCAGTGGGGAAGCAGAAGAAGACGATGGACGTTGGGGTGGCTGCAATGGAGAAGATTGCGGCCCCATTTGTGGTGCTACCGGCGAAGGCAATATTTGTGGCGGTGATGAACCTGGAAATGCGGAGTTATCAGGAGGTGTTGGCTGTAAAGGAGGAAAAAATGGTTTTGGGTTTGACGGGGGAGTCGGATTTCGAACTGGTTTTGGATTTAGAGTTGGTGGTGGTGGTGGAAGGTATTTGTATGGATATGGGTACTCATTTGGTGGTGGATTTTGGTACGGTGGCGGTTGTGAATTTATAAACCAAGGTGGTTTTGGTGTAGGGTTTTCATACTCATATTCATCTTGGGAAGAACGGCAGTAACCACCATCTGGACATTTATGCTGTTTAACAATGCCATGTTTGAAGACTCTAAGCCCCAAAACAAGAACGATGACAACAACAACAGATACTATGAAGATGAAGATCTTGGTCGCTTTACCCACATAACACATTTTTCTTTTCTTGTTCTCTTTCACACTTTCTCCTTTCTCTTCTAAACTTTAATGGAGGGGTGCTTTAGAAGAGAGGAGGAAGGGGATTATTATGAACAGATCAGATTCAAGAAGGGTCGGTGGGGGATTAATTTAGAACTATAGGCAGGGGTTGGTGGATTTAGAAGGGAGAGGCTGACTGACCATGGCACATGACATGCAATTTTTGAAGGTTCTTAAGATGCTGAAAATGAATACTTTATGAGTAATTCTGTTAACGTACACTTATATCTGGAAACTCGAGCTTTCTGTTAGAGGGACTTAAATTGATGTCTGGGAAATTGGAGATTACGACGGAGGTTCGTCATCTACTTGGACTAAATTCGTTTAATGTTTAACAAGCCCCCTGAAGGTGTTCTTCAATTTCTTTAATTGGTCCACTTTTGTTTCAACAAAAATAAATTAATTGGTCCACTAAAAAAGGGTAGCTGGCTGACTGGTTAACTATGTTTAGTGTTTGTCTTTTAGCAAATACTCGTTTCTGGTTACCTACCCGGCAGGCCGGCACAACAATGAAACATTTGACAAACGACGAAGATGGGGAGCAAAAAAATTCGAGCAGAAAAGTTCAGGCGTTTCAACAATGAAAAAATTACTCCACTAAAACGGCGTATGCAGGATTTGCTTACGAAGATGGGGAGTAGAAAAGTTTAAGCGTTTGAGCAATCTTACCGTGGCTGGTGGCTGAAATTTGCAGCTCATGTTCATTCCAAGTTCAAGGTTTGAAAAGAAGTGCAGTGGATGGAACTTATTGGGAACATCACAAAATTGAAAGTGACTAACTTCAGCTCCCAGGCTAGCCATATGATCTGCAAGTAGCATCGGAACTTTCTGCAGTAAGCGGTGATGAAATAGAGACATGTCATAGGATGAGAAGCAGATTGGTAGAGAATAAATGCTAACCAAAATTTTCCGCAGTTACAAAAAAAAAATTTCCGCCAGTTACAAAAATGAAACTTGTAGAACCAATGAAAGGGTATAAATCATCGAAGACATAAGCAAGGGACTTATCTTATTTATATATATGATGAATCATGCTTTATTTATACAGATGAAGAATGTTGTGGCACACACTAACTACTCCCAAACTCAAACATGATAATCACAAAATTTTCGACAAATTTTTGAAAAAGAAGACGAGTTCTTGCTGCCAAGATTCTCTCTTACTACCTCCGTCCCGTCATAAGTGTTCCCTTTGCTTTTTGGCACGCTTTTCCACTTTAATATTAATTATATGAGATAAAATAATTTTTAAAAATTAAATTGTATAATTATAGTTTTTCACATAAGGATTCCATTATAAAATATAGATTTATAAAAATATATTATCTTACATGTTAAATATTGAAGTCAAACGACATTAAAATAGTAAAGTGGACACTTCTTGGGACGGAGGAAGTATATGATCCCAGGCAAAAAAAAAATCACCAACCCGATGCGAGGGATATTGGGTGCACAATAAAATTATCTAGCAAATTTTGAAGGTGCAAAGTACTTACATGCCTAAATGTTTGGCCTCCAGTTCCAAACCCAGTATATCTGATACCAATTTGTTTGCTTCTTGAACTTCATGATTTGACAGCATAGAAGTTGCAGACCCTATGTTATAATAGTAAACTAAATTACATGAAAAAGATATAAATCTGTGGGTCAGCATCTTTGTCGAAACCTAGAACCAGACAATAGATAGATCAGTAGCAGCGGTGTTGCTGTTACATATGTATATAGATCAGTAGTACGGTGTGTTGTGTTGCTCTTACATATGTAGTGACTAAAAGGTGCAGTTCTTTCCATCAAAACTATATCAGGCAAATTGGGTAACATTACATCAGGCAGGCTTGGAATACTAAGGACTGCAACGCCAACAGAAGTTATATCTGCACATATAAGACCTTATATCGCATTCTAAAAAATGAACTATCCCAACAAAAAATTAAATCCGTTGAGAGTGGCATCCGTTAGTAAATGTCATTTTTTTTTGTAGTGCCTTTGAATTGAACCTCAAAGGCGGAAATTCAATAGCTGCTAGATCGACAAAAAAAAGATCGGCAGAACGAACTTACCAGGCATAAGAGCATTTTCCGAGACGTAAGTATTCTTGGCTAGGACAGGAAGAAGCAAAGTGTAATCACCCCAGCAAAAAAGCACAAGAAACTGCGACCCAAATGTTAAAAAAAAAGAGTACGCACCGCGGTCCAAAATCAGCCATCGAAACGGATTTTGAACTCTACAAATACAACTAAAGACAGATGTACCTGACAAGGAGACGATGGTGCATGAGAAGAAGTACAAGGCGCACGATTGGACGAGGTTTTGAGTTGATATCTGACATGTTTGTGCGTCTTATCTTATTCCTTCTGCTCCGTCGCAGGTTTATGAGCCAGACCTTACCCTATATGAAAGTTTCTACTGGAATCCAAGCAAACCAAATTGTAATTAACGATCGGGAAACGTGCCCGGTAAATTGGAAGCTCGACAAACTTTCAAACTACGGATCGTCCATCCTAGCTGAGCATACTACGCAACTCTGAAAAGATCGTAGCGACGACAACCAGGTGGCGACCGTCGCCACGGCGTTGGAGCAGATGACGAAAAATGATGCTGACAGTATCCATCATATGGGCTGAAAGCCCCCATTCTTTTGCATAGTTGATAATCCAGCTGATAACTAAAGTTAGAAAAAGTAGAGAGAAAAAATAGTTGATATGACAATTGATGTATGTGACATACAGAGACAATAAACTAGCTGATCGAATAAATCCGGTGCAAAAGAATGGGAGTCACGCTTGTGTTCATGGTTTCCACTCGCTTACTTCGTGAATAGTAAAGCTCGTTGGAATTAAGCTATTTTCAACAGCATATGTCTTTGGCTACACTCTCATGTAACCAAAGATAGTTATATTACATGTACATGTAGTAGAAGAAAAATATATATTACATCTATAAGATTGTACATTACTTATATAAAATATTGTACATAAAAGTAGTACTTTCAGTATAATTGTTTATTGTACAAGGCTTCCTTATCATTGTACATGTTTTCATGGTTGGGTGTACAGTAAATATAGCTATCTTGGCTACATATACATGTAGCCAACAATTTACCTTTCAAGAGTTTGTATTTAGGTTGCATTGGATAGGCTTAGTAAATATTATCGGGGTTTTTTTGGACTGTTCAAACTATTGTTGACCGTGGCACAAAGCCGCAAATAGGTGGCCAGTAACTGGGATTGGGCATTTGTCAGTATTGGTTTCTCCATGTTTTGAAAGCTTAATGTATAGTGGTTAGTTTTATGCGGTCCACTTATGTAACACCCCTACCGCTAATACCGTCATTACTATACCATTACTTACCTTCGCAGCGGATACTACTTACACAACGGCGGGTGTACAATGTCGTTAGTCACCCACGTGACTAACAAGGCCAGTTACAATACTACATACTATCGGTCTGATGAATTCGAACATACCGAGTACTCTACACAATACATTACTTTCCGTTCCATACTCAAATCATAATCCAATTACAACTCCAATACAATACTATACCGAGTCCACTACAATCCTCAAAATACCGATACAATTTCGCATTACATTACAAATACAGTTCCCATTACTCAACTACCCATGCTTATGTAGCAACCCCGTCCTACTCTCGAACGGTGTTCAGCTTCAAGTACCTGGAAAAATAAAAATGGGGCCCCAAGGGGCTCAGCAAAATTGCTGCATATGAAATTCGCATATACCGCGTGCTAACCGCGGTACGCGACTACTTTGAGTCGGATATACATGGAGTTCGTTTTACATGCATACATACATACTAATCCTACGACAATACAATCCACAATACTTACATACATATACAAGGTTCGTTACCTACCAAGGAAGACAATTTGTCAGTCAACCGTTCAGTTAGTTATTCGTTCACCCGGTTTCATCGGATGCTCTCTTTCTCCTTGCTCGGTTCACAAAGTTTACACCAAGCTTAATCTCACTTACTCGTTGTTTTACTCACACTGCGCTCAATACCTTACTCATTATTTACTCATGCTTTACTCAGTACTCACTACTACCATACTTACCACTAGTAGAAAAAAGATTATAAATGACAGCCTTTAAACCACGGTTAATTAAATAACCATCGTTTAAAGTTTTTAAACCACAGTTTAAATAAGAACCGTCATTTATATTACAACGGTCTAGCAATAAACGACGGTTCTTTATGGAACCGTCGTTTATAGTTCACGGCCTTAGATAATAAACGACGGTTCTACCTACAACCGTCATTTAAGTGGGACGACTTAGCATATAACCACGGTTTCACTAGAACCGTCGTTTATGTGTTGGCGCCAAACATTATATACCACGGTTTTGGGAAACCGTGGTTTATTGGTTGTGTCACGTATGTTTTAACGACGGTTTTATCTTACAACCGTGGTTTAAAACTCATTAATATTTACCCGCGTCGACTCTTTTTCCTTTCTTCTTCCTCGCGCCCGTCTTTCTTCTCTGGCTATTCCCGTCGACTCCAAATCACCGTCCAGTCTTCGCCCCGTCTTCCTCCGCTTGTTGCCACCGTTGTCGCCCCGTCTTCCTCCGTCGCCCCGGTGTCCGTCGCCTGCTTCCTCCCGCGCCGCCCACCCTGCTTCCTCCCACACCGCATCTCCAAATCGGTCGAGTCCCGCCACGTCCAGCTTGAACCTCCCACCGTCGCGCAACCGCAGCCACCGTCGCCACCCTACCAATACCACCTCCGGTAATTAATAAACCCTAGCTAGTGATTTAAATGATTTTGTGACTGATTTGTGCGTAGCAATATATTATAGTTTTGATAAAACATTAATGAAAACAATTCACTCAGTAATGGAATGTTTTATAAATGAAAGTGGTAAATGTGTTACTTGGAGTATCTTTTAGAAGAGCAGTGAATGGCTGCCATAGACCACGTGAATTTTCAGTCTTTGTTTGAATTTGTCGTAGTTTGGAAGCTGCAACCATCTTCATAGCTTTGGTTATTGTGTTAGTACTTCAATTTGGGTAACCAGACAGAGGCTACTGAATTGATTTACCATCCAAATTGTTTGTGTACTATATGAAGCTTTTTTTTGGAAGTTGATTGAATGAAATTATGGGGGTGGTGGAGGGGGTGATAATGAAACAATAACTGTTGGGTTGAGTTTTGCTGTTTATGCGTTCGCCGTAGTATTTATTTTGTTTGATATGTTCGAAACGTGTCGATGGTAATGGTTTATACCGGCATAAATGTCGGGATGTGCTCTTCTTTTCATATTATTGTCATTTGTTACTGCAGTCTTTTCTAAAAATGTTACTAGTAGTGTGTGATGTAGGATGCACCTCTTAGCCTGCATGTGAGATATTGTCCGCTTTGGGCCGCAGCCCGCACGGTTTTGTTTCTGAGGGTGATGTACTCACACCACTCAAAAGGCCTCTCGCCAGGGAGAGTATCCCCACACCTATAAGGTGTGGTTCGTGCGCTCCTCCCGTCGATGTGGGAGGTGACCCCTACACTGGGTATCACACTCTACCCCCCTTGGGAGCCCAGCGTCCTCGCTGGCACACACCCCTGGGCCTGGCTCTGATACCATATGTAACAGCCCAGTCTTAACCCACATGTGAGATATTGTCCGCTTTGGGCCGGCAGCCCGCACGGTTTTTTTTGAGGGTGATGTACTCACACCACTCAAAAGGCCTCTCGCCAGGGGAAGTATCCCCACACCTATAAGGTGTGGTTCGTGCGCTCTCCCGGTCGATGTGGGAGGTGACCCCTACACTGGGTATCACACAATGTGGAGTATCTAAAAATACACAGAGGTCATGCCAATTTTTTTCCAGAATTTAACCTTATTCTTATTTTATTGAATAGGTGTTTCTACGGTTGAACAATCCCTCTTCCTTCCATTTGTGACTTGATCATCCCTACTCATTAGGTTAGTTTTTTAAAAATCAATAACATGGTTTATTCAAAATATCTTCGTTTGTTTATTTGTTCAATTATTCATATTTTTTTTCAAATTAAAACCTTATATTCTAATTTCATTGAATAGGTGTCACTACACACGGTCGGATTGTCTACTTGTCGCACTATCTGCTGCTGTCAACCTCTGCCACCGGTTTGCCTGATCAGAACCCACGGTAAAACACTTGCATTTCTGATTATAATTTTAGAAACAAATACTAATATATGTATTATATGTACATATATATAATATTGTCACAATAAACGTATACTAAATTCTACTTGTATTCTGCAATCATTAGAATATATATTTGCATAGTGGTGAAATGTGAGATTAAGTTGAAATGGGGTGGTTGTTTTTGTTCATTGATCATATATATATATATATATACTTGTACTTGTCTGATAATAATTCGTATGGTTTGCTGAGAATAAATGTTGCTGCTACTGTGTTTGTTTCTGCCTTAAAAAAATGTGGAGTGTCTAAAAATACGCAAAGGTCATGCCAAATTTTTTCCAGAATTTAAGCTGATTCTAATTCCATCGAATTTAACTTTCTTCATAATTACTTACAGTTTCAATTTTTTCATCTCTTGCAGGTTGCTCTGAGGTAGAAGACAATCGAATTAAGACGAGGAGAGCAAAAATAACCGGTAATAACATTAGCTATGTTCGTTTGTTTAATATGTTCAATTATTCAAGTTTTTATAAAATTAAAACCTTATTATTATTTCATTGAATAGGTGTCATATACTACGTGCAAGAACATCTGTCTACTTGTCTCTTCTCTATCTTGTGCTGTTCACACTGACCATCCAGTACTCATCAGGTTGGTATTTAAAATGTTTCAATTTATTTTTGTTTTTCTATTAAACAATGGAAAATCAATTCAAACATAGAATTACCTGTCTGAGATTTACCTGATAGAGGTATGTCTTAGATAGTCCCTGTTGGGACTGTCCAATGACCTTTGATCTCACCATCTAGGTTGTGAATGAGTTAATAATATACAGTAGTTCAGTGATAATTTCAGCAGCATTACCCTAGTGTTCTTCTAGTGTACATATATATATATGAATTGAAACGATTCATATATATATATATCTACACTAGGAGAACTGTAGGGTAATGCTGCCGAAATTATCACTGAACTATTGTATATTATTAACTTGTTCCTAGGTGAGATCGAAGGTGATTGGATAGGTTTAGGTTGTTAAATCTGTAAATAAAAAAGAGGAGATCAATGGAACGAGTTCACGACATCTGGTGTGTGTTGAAAAAGGAGATGGAGCGCTCAATGATGTACAGTGACAGATTGGACATCAAGTACCTAGAAGGGGTCAATAAATTTTGCAAAGTCCTTGTTGACAATCTTAAACCAAGGGATAAGGGATATATTCGATGTCCTTGTGTCGATTGCAAGAACGACTTCAAATACCGAGGTGTGGACAAGATTAAGGATCATCTGATTCGCAGAGGGTTTACAGATGATTATGAAGCCATAACAATACTGCATGGTCAACATTCAGTACAAGTGTTTGAATGTGCTGATAACGTCGTTGCAGAACAATCAGAAATGGATGCTTCACACGATTTTGGGGATACTCAAGATGATTCACTAGTAGTGATTCAGATGATCAGGAGGACCTTAATGCAATGATGGAAGATGTTGAACAACATTTTTCCAACAAACCCAAAACATTCGAAAATCTGATGCAAGCATCAAAGGAACCGTTGTACAGTGGATGTGAAACGCAAACACAAAACAAATTGAGCGTTGTCCTAAAACTATTCAATCTGAAGGCGAGACATGGATGGAGTGATGTCAGTTTTACAGATCTTTTACAACTGCTGAAGGATGTACTACCAAAGGACAATGTGATACCCACAACAACTTATGAGCAAAGAAGTTAATGTGTCCGATGGGTATGGAATATAAAAAAATACATGCTTGTCCAAATGGGTGTATGTTGTATGGAAGGAGAATGAGTTGGATGACCATTGCTCTGAATGTGGGGAATCACGCTATGTAAAAAAGGGTGAGAAACCACATAAGCACTAAAGTGGGTCTCCTGCGAAGGTGTTGTGGTATCTACCGATAATTCCCCGATTCAAACGTTTGTTTGCAGTTCAGAAAGATGCTGAGAACCTCCGATGGCATGCTACCCATAGAAAGGATGATGGTAAATTGAGACATCCAGCCGATTCACCACAATGGAGAAACATTGACAGAATATACCCTCAATTCGGTACAGACCCAAGGAACTTAAGACTTGGTTTATGCACTGATGGGATGAACCCTTATGGCACTTTGAGCAGTATACACAGTACTTGGCCTGTTTTATTGACAATATACAATCTGCCGCCATGGTTGTGTATGAAACCCAGACATATTCTCCTTCTCTGTTGATATCGGGTCCAAAACAACCGGGAAACAAAATTGATGTGTTTTTGCAACCACTTATTGACGATTTACAATTGTTGTGGAATGAAGGTGCGACGTGTATGATTCATATGGTATGGAAAACTTCACGCTCCGGGCTATGTTGTTTTGTACATCAATGATTTCCCTGCATACGGCAACCTCTCGGGATACACAATTAAAGGAGCTCTAGCGTGCCCTATATGTGGAGATAGAACTTGCAGTATACGGTTAAAACACAGTGGAAAAAATGTGTACATGGGCCATCGGAAATTCCTCCTAAAGGGCACAAATACCGTAAGATGACAAAAGAGTTTGATGGAAAAACGGATCATGCAGTCGCACGACCACCACTATCTGCTGCTGAGACTTACAATCAGTTGAAGAATGTTGTGAACAACTTCGGTCCACCAATTAAAGCCACTGAAAAGAGCATCTGGAAGAAAAAATCAATATTTTGGGAACTTGAATATTGGCAACATTTAGAGGTGAGACATTGCATTGATGCTATGCACGTGGAGAAAAACATTGGTGAAAGTGTATCTGCGACACTACTAAACGTGAAAGGAAAGACAAAAGACCATTTAAGGGTAGAAAAGATCTGGTTGAATTGGGTATACGAGAAGAACTCGCGCCACAACAAAGAGGGAAAAGAACATTCTTGCCTCCCGCTTGTCATACATTATCCAAAGAAGAGAAAATAAGTTTTTGTAGTTCTCTTCGTCATATTAAAGTGCCATCCGGTTACTCATCGAACATATCAAGTTTGGTATCAATGTCTAATCTTAAATTGGTAGGGATAAAGTCTCACGACTATCATGTGCTGATGCAGCACTTACTTCCGGTTGCTCTCGTGGAATCCTTCCAGCTGATGTCAGGAAAACTATTACAAATTTATGTGTTTTCTTCAAAGGAATTTCGTGTAAAGTGCTTGATGTGGAGACGCTGGATAAACTACAGAATGACCTTGTGATCACCATGTGTCAGTTGGAAATGTATTTTCCTCCTCGTTTTTTGATATTATGGTGCATCTACTTGTTCATCTTGTTAGAGAGATCAAACATTGTGGTCCGTTATACCTTCGATACATGTATCCGTTTGAGAGATATATGGGTATACTGAAAAAGAAAATGAAAAACCGTCGGCGTCCAGAGGGAAGCATAATTGAAGGGACAGTAACAGAGGAGTAGTTGACTTCTGCACTCACTACTTACACGGTGTTGATGTTATTGGATTACCGAAAGCAAGACATGATGGCAGGCTTAAAGGGGTTGGTACCTGTGGGAAAAAATTATGCAGAGTTGATATTGATACATTGAACAAGGCACATCTGGTTGTGTTGAATCATTCTGAAGTTGTTGAACCGTATTTCGATGCACACCTAGCCTACCTCAAAACAAAACACCCAACGATGAGTAATGCCAAATTAAAAAAAGAGCAGAATGCAACATTTGTTAAGTGGTTCAGACAGAAGGTGTTGTATGAAGATTCAAGGAACGTGGATGAAATGATCCAGTTGTTGGCACTTGGTCCAAATCTCGATGTGTTGTCTTATGAAGGATATGATGTAAATGGATTTTCTTTTTACACTGAACGTCAAGATTGTAAATCGACAAACCAGAACAGTGGTGTGCATCTTATCGCTTCACAAGACATTTTCACAGGAACAAGTCGTAATACACTGAAGAACGAATATTATGGTGTTATTGAGGATATTTGGGTCTTGAATTACACTAGTTATGAAACTTGCGTATTTCGTTGCAAATGGGTGGACAACAAACAGGGATATCGTGAGGAGGATCATGGTATGAAGCTAGTTGATTTAACGACAGCGGCTCCTACTGATGAACCCTTTATTGTTGCATCAAAGGCAAAACAAGTATTCTACTGTCGTGATCAGTCTAATCCCAGATGGTCTATTGTAATGCAGAGTAAAAGATCGATAGTTGGGATTGATAATATTGTTGATGAGGATGAATACGACTGTGAAGATGAAACAGATGTACCTATTCGGTTGCCGATGGAGGTAGATAATGTAACTAATTTTGAATATCGAAGGTCCGACCACAATGAAGGATTGTGGATTGAACGATGAAATGTTATTTTGTAAGTTGGTTGACAATATTATATTATTTCATTTTTGTCATGTTTCAATATTTGATTCAGTAGATGTTCGTATTAACCTTGTTAATTATTGATTATTTTTCAGATTATGGATCCTGACGATAGAGTCGAAGAGGACTTACTGTTGGGGTTGGATGATATTGACGATGACGTCCCTACTGAAGAACCACCAGCTGCATCTACTTCCGCAAAACCCCTCGGAAGGGACGTGGACCGCCGTTTGTTGAAAGTGAAGAAGATTCTCCCATCGATTTGATCTGGGACAAGTACCTCCGACATTCTGGTGGGTCGAAGCAGCAGTTTGCTTCTACTTGGGATTGATGGTAAAATCCCATTGCTCGATTAATAAGGATTGGAAGATCAAGAAAAGGCAGACAAAGACATCATGTGGCAGATGGTGCAGAAGAAGTACAAAGTCGCGGATGAACTTCGGACGAAGATTGAATCACTTCTAGCGACATCGCTGCGACAGTTCAAGCATCGGTTGGTAGATGGTGGATTACCAAACCGGGCTCCAAGAGGTCACCGCCGTGGGTAGTGTATGATGGTATGATCACGGAGGAGGACTGGAAGATATTCTACGACCATCGCCAGACTGAAGAGTTTAAGGTACTTTTACAATTATTTTTTCTTAATTATTTAAGGAATAAAATTTAACAAATTTTTTTTATTATGTATAACTTACAAATATTTTGTAACAGTTACGTCAAGAACAAGCGAGACGTAACCGGGCGAAGAATATCTATAAGCACTTCATGGGGCGAGCTGGATACGGGGCGGTTGGAGAAGTGGAAGAGCGAGGGCTTACTGACGAAAACTAATGAAGACGGCACTCAGTCAGTTATTGATATGTTGACGATGCAAGTAGGGTGCAGACATTTATGCTGGGTCGCATGAAGAAAAATGACGAGGGAGTATGTGTTCCCGCAGAGCGAGACTGCTGAGTTGGCTTCAAGATTGTAAGTATTATATTTAAAAGTTGTTGTTTACTAATTAGTAAGTTCATTTCTAATATTTTTGTAATTTAAAATAGTCTGGCTACTGAGCGATGGGAGATGGTTCCGGCCCCTCCGTCTCAGGATGATCCACTGAATAAGGCCCTTGGGCAAAAGGATCATCCAGGGCGAGTGCGGGGGCTTGGAGGGGAAGTTCGCCAAAAAGACGTGTTTCCTCTCGATCGAGAGTACCACAGGCTGAAATGATAGAGAGAATGGTGGATGAACGGGTGCATGACCGGTTGGAGGAGTCGGAAAGACGTCACGCTGAGGAGAAGCCTACGAGGAGCGCCTGCGAAGACTTGAGGCTTTAGTATTGGGCCAGGTGCATGCTCCTACACCGACACCTACTCCTACACCGGTGTCTGCTCCTACCGCGACGGCGGATACATCGATAGTGGCCGCGTCTCCTACACCGGCACCTACTGCTAGACCGACGTCTGCTCCTACCACGACGGCGTACTGATGATGATCCTACACCGACGTCTGCTCCTACCACGACGGCGGATACTCCGATGGTCGATCATCCTGCACCTTCTTCTCCTACCAGAGACACATTTCCTTATCAAAACCTTTCGGTTTGTTCTTTTTTCCTCCTTAGTTATTTTAACATTACTTTTAAAACAATATAATTTTATTAGCTTGCTTACTGTTGTGAGTTGATGTAGGTGGCTAAATCATGTCATTGTTTCAAGTGTTGGATGGTGGGACTGTGCATGTTGCATTCGGTCGGGTTTTACAGACCGGACCGAACACTGTAGTACATTTCAAGCCATCCCACCTCTCCACGCTCGTGTGATAGACGATTTGCAAGGTCATGAGGACTCTCCCTTCCGTTGGAGTGGAATCAGTGGAGTAAAATAGGTCAAGCAAATCTTCAGTTGTTCCATGGCCATATTCTCTCATTGATGTCAGTGACAAGGTAAACTATTTTACATGCTTACTGTTTAGTTTTTAACTTGACTGTTGACTGATATGTTTATTATTTAAATTTTGTATACTATTAGATTGATAAGGAATTAAGACCGGTTAAGAAGAGGAAAGTGGATAAGGGGAAGGAAGTTGTGAAATCAAATGAGGAGAGTCAGTGTGAGAAAGGAAGTGGTCAAACCTTTCGATATGACTCCTAGGAGATCCCCCATTCTGACACCCAAGTATCTGAAGAAGTTGACAGTCACAACAAAAAATGTTATGACTTTTTCATGACGAAGGCAGTCTGTCACCAATTCAACATGAAAGTGTCTAAGCATGTTTTCCACTCCCCCGAGCCCAGAGATCTGATGATTACCGTGAGCGATCTAAGAGAATTTTTGATGGGAGACCTGCTTAACATCTCTGTGATTCAGGCCTATTGTGTGTAAGTATCTTTTAAATTATTAAATTATCTTTCATTTTTTTAAGCTATTTAACATATCTTATGAAAAAATGTTGTTTAGGTGTTTGACTACTAGACTGATATCGAACAAGAGATTATCTCTCTTTCTTGTGTCCGCAATTGATGTCAGCAAGTCAGGCCGCATTGGATGCAAGGATGTGCACAGCACGTGAGGCAGGGATTTTGTGCTGCGGTGCGAAGAGAAGCAAATATTTGCTGATCCCATATCATCAGATGTAAGTACACAATAACTGGAATTTTTTGCTTCCTAATTATTATGTGATAATTAAAATATTGTTCTACAAAACATTCTTTGTTTTACTGTGGTAGCAATCATTGGATGTTGATGGTGTTGTGTATCGACACCTCATGCTTGTTGATACTAGACCCATTGGGCGCTGATGACCTTCGAGAGATCGCTGTAGAGAAATATTTGAAGGAGTGAGTATTCAAAATTTTAATGCATTTGTATTTATTTTAAGCTTGTCCTGATTATTGGCAATAAATGGCTTCATTTTAAAATGTTGTATTTATGCAGGGGCCATAAGCTTGGTTTAAGTGATGAGAAGAAACCATTAGTTTATTATGCATTTTTGTATTAAAATTAAACGTTTAATTTCTTGATCTGTCTAAAGTTGGTAATCCATGGATGGTGTGATGACAGTGTCCTAAACAGCCTGATTCACGGAGCTGTGGCTATTATGTGATGCGGTACATGTACGAGATTGTTCAAAATATTGACACGCTTGATGATGATGAAAGGTAACCCATATATACCAATCAAAGTCGTAGTTAAAGTTATTGCATTTTAAATAAAATTGTGTGTACTAATGATGATTAGTTTCTTTTTGTGGACAGATCGTTTCTTTTTTCACAAAGCAGGGGTGTATTCCAAAGGGGATCTGGACTTTGTAAGAGATCATTTATCGCAGTTTTGGTGTAAAAATTACTTGAGCGTTTCTTAGATCTTATCCTAGTGTAGTTAGACTTACACTTTTGTTTGCTGAAGCAACGTGGACTCTCAAAGTTTGTAAAGTTCAACTCTCTCTTATTTTGAAAGTTTGAATGGGTTTGTTTGCAATTCGTTTTCGATGTTGCAATTCAAATTGGCAACTTGGTTTATGGTCATATAGTGTGGTTAGTACCAAAGGGCAATACCAGTTGGATGCCCTGTACAGGTTGTATATGTGATTGCAAATTGGGTTGTGTTGGAAAACACATGGTAGAGGCTAAAAAAACAAAAAAAAGAAAAAAACCACGGTTATGTAAAAACCGTGGTTTAAAATTCAATGGAACGACGTTTTAAACCACGGTTGATTAGAAAACCGTCGTATAAAAGCGTTATATACCACGGTTATATATCCAAACCGTCGTATAAAAGCCTTATATACCACGGTTAAAATAATGACGTCTACGGCATCCCCCTTCCCCATCATCAGTCATCAACTGCAGTTTTACTAGGATCAACCATCTCTTCCATGATTTCATCTTCGTCTTGTTAAATGCAGCAGGAGTTCATGGGTGGGTTAGAAGAGTTAAAGAAGAAGCTCACGCCGTTGTTTGACGCAGATAAAGGCTTCTCCTCTGCAGGACCTGCTGTAGATGTGGGAGACTCTTCTATGGTGAGTGTTTTATTAGTTGCTAAATTCTTTCGTCTGTAGGATTTAACTAAGTTGAAGTTGTCAATGTTTCATAAACGATTTCTATAATTCCTTGTTTCTTTGCTCAAAGTTATCAGATGGTGGAACTGTTAACTTATTGAGCAGATCATATGGAGTATATAATTTCAATGAGCTGGGTTTGCAAAAATGTGTGTTCTTCTCCCGATGAGGCAGAATATACTGAAAAGACATATCGTTGTGCTTCACACGAAATGAGAATTTTTGGAGCCATAGGTAGTGGGGCGAGCAGTGTTGTTCAGAGAGCAGTTCATATTCCGTTTCATAGAACTATTGCGTTGAAGAAGATTAATATCTTTGAAAAGGTATGATTGTTATCTGTGAAATGGTTTATTGCATGGTTTTATGGCCTTAGATTGGACTCGCTATTGAAGGATATCTCTATATTAGTTATTAGAATTTTTGCCGAAGATTCTGGCTACAGATTTTCTAACCTCAGACCAGTACTCATGTGATGTTTTCTATCTTTTCTCTTTCATTACCAAAATTTCTTAGCCCTTGTATGTCTTGGCATATTTGATTGCATATATACAACATATTAAGGTGGTACTTGCTTGGATCCTACCTGAGTTCCATTTGGGTTTCACGTTGGTCTTGTGTGTCTTCTCCACTAACATACTGCAATATACAATGCAGTAAAAAAATCAAAAAAACAACCACAAATATGACAAAGCGAACATAGCCTTACTGTATGAGAAAACTAAGTCATGTGGTGGCTAATGTTTCTGTAGGTAGGCCTTAATCACGATTAAACTGCTACAAAAATCCCTCATTTATCCTTTGGCTTCACTATGAAGGTATTCACATTCACGTTATTTGTTCTTGCACGTTTAGCAAGTTTTCCATGTATAATGTCTTTTTCATTCATCTACTATTCTTCATAGAACATAGTATATGTATGTTGAATTTTCGTTACTCAGTTGCTACCTCTATGTTTTGCCAATTTGGATCTGAGGAATCCCTTTGTCTTGTTAAGTTGTAGGTGTTAAGGGGAGGTTGAAAATATTTAGTCTTGTCAAATCAATACGAAGGATATCAACTGTCATTCTAAGGTTTAAGGAAATGTAAAGATAGTGTTGACATCCTTAAGATGCATTACTATTTACTGGTTGGCTGATTGGATTTTGCAAATCATGGGCATCAGGAGAAAAGGCAACAGCTTCTGACTGAAATAAGGACACTTTGTGAGGCTCCTTGCTACCATGGTCTTGTAGAATTCTATGGAGCCTTCTACACTCCTGACTCAGGGCAAATCAGTATAGCTTTGGAATACATGGATGGTGGATCCCTAGCGGATATCATTAAGTTTCAGAAGCATATACCAGAACCTGTTCTTTCCTCTATGTTTCAAAAACTTTTGCATGTGAGGAACATTTACTGAAATCATTCGTTATCGAAAGTATTTGTTTATTATGTGATTTTGCTGATCATATGAAGCTCATATATATTTTTTCAGGGATTAAACTACTTGCATGGAGTTCAACATTTAGTACATAGAGATATAAAGCCAGCAAACTTGCTCATCAATCTCAAGGGTGAGCCTAAGATTACAGATTTTGGTATAAGTGCAGGGTTAGAGAGCTCAATGGCAATGGTTAGTGATTTTTCTTTTTTCCTTGGTTTTAATCAAGGATATTGAACATTTTTTTTCTTAGGCTTATTTCACTTTAAGGTTACAGTCAAGTGAAATTTATCGCTGCTGTTTTTAATTTGCTGTTTCCAGTGTGCCACTTTGTTGGGACTGTTACTTACATGTCTCCGGAGCGGATCAGAAATGAAATTATTCATATCCGGCTGATATCTGGAGCCTTGGTCTTGCACTCTTTGAATGTGGTACTGGAGAGTTTCCATACACATGTAATGAGGGCCCTGTAAATTTGATGTTGCAGGTGAGTTCTGTTTCTGTTTAAACTGATCTATGTGTATTGCTTTATATGTTGGTCAGGTGTTTATCATTCATTACTATTCCGTTTCACTCCTCCTGTCTGGGTAGTTAGGACTGCTATCTAGTTTCATTGTGTTAGTTACAGCTAATGGTACTGCCCACTCGTGGTCTGGTAACAGAATGAACTTTAGCTTACCTCTCTAACTCAATAAATCATGGATTCTTGGAATATAATTGAGGTTGTCCTGAGCTCTACTGAAGCCAGAATCTAGGGTGGGAAGGATGTGCCTTGTTTGTAAATGGTTGTCTTTCATGCTATAGATGTTAAAGCTTAAGGTTTTCCCTGCACATGTCAGTTTGCATGAAACCGCCAATATTGTACTCCTATATTTTGGTGCAGATAATGGAAGATCCTTCACATCACCACCCTGTGACAAATTTTCCCCTGGTTCTGCTCATTCATCGATGCATGTTTACAGAAAGATCCAGATTTAAGACCAACAGCTGAGGAGGTCAGTTACGGGTAGATTCTGGTGAAAAATAGTTGGATGTCGACGTGCTGACATTAAAAGATGAACATATATAGTCTTTTGTTGCAGAGGGTCTAATATGGATATTCAATTTTCATTTATGTTTTTTTTTTATTCTAATTTAATTTACATATTTCCATCTTCTGATTTATTGTTGTGCTTGCTGGATGCAGCTGCTTTCACACCTTTTATAACAAAGTATGAGGTTTCAGAAGTGGACCTGGCAGCATTTGTGCGGTGTGCTTTGATCCTGCAGAGGATGAAAGACTTGGCAGATGTGAGTGGTCTTTGATGTCTTAGATATTTCAGTTGGAATCATCAAAGACATTGAAACTAATGAGAAGGCAAATGTATACGAAGTGGTAGAAATGGACACTTCTAACTTATGTAGGAACCGGAAAAAGGATGCATAAACTTCTGATAGTTGTATTGCATTTATATTGGAATATAGTTTTCTTATTTCATTTCCCCTGGTTAAGAAACTAGGTATTGGCAGATGAACTGTAATGAAAGATTTATGTGGTCTCACTCCTTGGCACTAATTCAACAATTCAGATGGATTAGGCTTGTTAGTTGGTGACACGGACTAAATAGATAGTTCAATTTACTTCAAGTTGTTTGAACATATGTTAATGTTCTGGCATATATCCTGATAGATGATATCTATACACTACTATCTCCTGTTTGATGGAAGAGATGGTGATTGGAAACATGTAAAAACATTCTACAAAGAAGATTCCGAATTTAGGTATTCTCTTTACCTAAAGTACAACATTAATAGTTTTGTCCTTATCATAATATTGCTCTAAAGAAGTGATAATTTCTGCTTTCCAATACATTCAGCTTTGCTGGGAAGCATTTTACTGGTCCAGATGACATCTTCTCCAAGTTGTCAGATACGCAGTACTTTAGCTGGGAACCATCCGGCCGAAAAGATCGTCCATGTTGTTGAGAAAGTTCAGTGCCGTGTCCATGGTAAAAGGTATTGGAATCAGGGTATCTGGATCATTCATCATTGGGAATCAGTTTGTGATCTGTGGTGATGGGCTGCAAGTCGAAGGGTTGCCAAATTTCAAGGATCTTTCACTTGACATCGGAAGCAAGCAAGTGGGAACCTTCAAGGAGCAGTTCATCTTGGAAACTGAGGAGGGTGTCATTGGTTGCTACTACATAGTGAATCAAGAGCTTTATTATGCAGCTAACAACAGCTAATAATTGACCTCGGTAAGATAAATTAGTTTGGGATGGACTCATAACTGCAGTGACATATCCGTTCTTATCTCAGACCCTTTGATATTTGCAGCACAATATTGGCCATGGACGCCTTGATCTCTACTAATTGAGACCAAGTGTACAGCTACTTGTAGTATAAGGTAATTGGACTTACTAATATGCTTGGATTTTCGTTTTGAAAGTGGTCATTTGAGATTTTACTTCGTGGGGATTCCTGATTGATCTACCGAAGGTCTGTAATCAGAAATCTTGATAGAATTCAGTGTGGGGCCAATCCATACCAGTTAGTAGTCTGTTGTAAATGCAACGTTGACTCAGGCTTACAGTAGTAGTTCACATTTGGGTTTCTCTGCGGGTACTTCATTATTTTCGTGTTTGATGCTACCCTCATAGATTACACCAAACCTTCTGGAACCGTCATAAGTGAGCTATGCTTTTTGAATATTCTTGTGGCCAACTGCGCATCTTAAATGGAAGTTTATCAACCAACGATTGCTGAACGATCGAAGCATGGAAGCTGCAGCCTGTGCTCTTTCTTCCAATCGTATATATTTTGATACCACTTCTTCGTTTTTTTTTTTGGAAAATTATGTCCCCCACCCACGTGGTTTGGCGTATTTTCATAATCCACCCACGTGGTTTAGATATTACTTTCCTCACCCATGAACTTTTTTCCGTCTTACATCCACCAACATTTTATAATTTCCGTCCATCTCTATCCATATGTCACTCTCTGATTGGTTTGCCTTACGTGAGAATGAAAACCGGAAATAACAAAAAAAAACCTGTGAACCCCGCCCACCACTCTTTTTGTCTGTATACTCGATACCTGTTCCTTAACTCTTTGGAGAATTGCACCCTGAAGTCCTCTCCCCTGTGCTCCCTCGCAGTCACTCGAAATTCTCTCTCCCATGGTCTCTCCTTTGCCGTTGTGTCTACCCACTTGGGAATGGTTCTAAGAGATAACTAGATCTCCCTCCTCCTCCCTAGTTATTCTTTCTTCACAAGGTGCTTAGAATTCTTTTGCCGAATATTTACCCTTTTTGCACTATCTTCTTGGGTGGAGCCTTAGGGTCCAACGGAACTTATCGTGGTGGTGTTGTGCAGATTGAATTTTCCAGCTTTGTTTAGTGTTGTGCAAATTTATCTGCTCATGAGTTGAACTTATGGATACAGTTCGTACTTGTCATTCTGTAGAAATCAAATACGAGATGCACCAGCAATATTAACACGTTCAGAGTCTACAATGGAACACAAAATAGCTACACTGAAAGTGACCGTCAATAGCAATGGGGAAGGAAAGATGAGGGAGAATGAAGGCGGTTGGCGTGCAGAAGAATTTGTAGGGTTTACGAAAAGATGGTGTTATCTGATGTCTGCAGAAGAGAGAAACTTCAAAACTTGAGAAATTTGAAAGAAATAAAAAACAATAACAAGAGGAGATTGAAATCAAAAACTGATCGAGGAGGAATGAGCATGTTCGTAAGAGGAGATCGAAGTGTAAAAGATAGAATTATGAGAAGAGAGTGGTGGGCGGAATGGGATTTCCGGTTTTAAGTCTCACCTAAGACAAACAAATCACAGAGTGACACGTGGATAAAGATGGACGGAAATTGTATTGACGTTGACGGAAGTAAAACGGAGAAAAGTTCATGGGTGGGGAAAGTAATTATCTAAACCACATGGGTGGATTGTGAAATTACGTCAAACCACATGGGTGGCGGATGTAATTTTCCCTTTTTTTTGAAGAAACCACTTCTTCCAAATTGTATATTAGCACCAATAAAGATTTTGGTGTACCTAGCCGTTTTGGATCAACTAAAAAAAACACACTAAAAGAATTTGAAACTCTTATATTGGTCCTCTAAGCCATTCAACTTTCATTACTAGCGAGAGACTAAATCTAAAAATACTAAAACAAAAGAAATCCTGTGCCAAATTGATAGTGCGGTTACCTTATCTATTTGAATCCATTGAATTGGGCACTGAATAAAATTTGAAAGTGCATATTTGTTCATGGTAGATATTTTTTTATAAGTGGGGTAGGTTTTGAACCTAGAACTTTTAGTTTGAGGATACCACTCCTAACTGTTCATGACAGGTACTAGTAAGGTTGAATCAGCATGAACAGTCTTCAAAAGTGCACATCAATTAGTTTTTTGTGTATTGCAAATATATATATATATGATAGTAAAAGTGACTATATTATAAGTCATACATGTAGGAATATTTTATTAAAGACACTATAAACTTATTTTTTACCTTCAAAATGTGCACGAGGAAAGAGATTAGTTGATTATACATTACTAGGTCCAACTGGATTATGTGTTGGTGCTTCAGTTGTGTTACATTTGACCTAGATACTTCTTCACTTACCATTTCCTTGCAAATTCTAGACAACAGCTCATTTATCTATTCCTCTTTCATTTGAGCAGTTATTTGAGCATTTCTATCACGTTACCCGTACATCCTACCCTTGATCCAAGGTTGTCAAATGTTAGGAGTATGGATACTTGACCTTCATATCTAGTTACTCAACCTAGATGATCATTTTTATCAAGTGCAAGCGACAGTTGGTCATCACGTCTTACAGGATTCAACTCAAGGTACATCACCCATATGGTCATATAATATTAATGTTAGGGCATAGCATAATTAAAATTTAGTCTATGATTAATATTCTCTTTAGTTTAAACTTATAATTTGTTCAAAAACTATCTTCATTTGAACTCTCGCTCTCCAGTTATGGATTTCATCGACTGTAAACTAGTTGCCATGTTACAGTTCTTTCAATCATGCTTTTGACAATCATGTCGGACATTGAAGGTAGAAAACCTTTCTTTTCCCAATCTACACCCGCTAAGCAATTATTTTCCCAACACAATAGTGAGAGTACAAGTTTTTTTTGGCATTTTCTTGTTATTATATATTTTTGTTAGTGGATCAAGTATATAAAATAGTGTAAATATACTTACTTTATTATAAATAATCAAAACCATAAGAAACTTGACTTAACAATTTCTCCCTTTTTGATGATGGTAACCAATCCGATAAACAACAATAAACATACTAGCTAAGTGTTTTAAAAATGAATTTTCAAGTTTGAAAATGTTAACTCCGGAGGAGGGTTCCCCTGAGATGAGTGATTTACAAGAAAGAACACTTAGCAATTTTTGTAAGGATATACAATTCCAAGACAGTTATTCAAAAAATTAAATAAGGATTCTTCTTTTCCCTAAAGGCATCCAACAAAACAAGGGAAGTGAGCTAAGTAAGCATAGAGATTTAGAAAATATTTGAATAAAATTGCACTCACTGATAAGATGACCGATTTACAAAAATAGAGAGAATTAGACAAAAATATAGCCTATAGCTAGAGGCTCTTTCAGGTATCTCTCAGGCCTTTAAGAGGCGAAGAACACTCATGCTAGGTGTAGGTATATGTATTCGATTGCACCTTGAGCCAAGTGCTGGGTCTTAGAGGACATGGCCCTAGTGGCTTCTAGAGTCTTAACTACTTTGCCTAGCACTCCTTGATCATCAGTATTCCTTCGCTTCTCCAACCTCTCGGGCACCGGTAGTGCAAGATTGTTCCTCTTCTTTGATGTCTCCCCTGGTTCACTGATGAGTGAATAAATGAGCATGTTTTAGAGGTTTATTCATGTGTTTTATCAATGTTTTGTCAACACTTTTCATGCTCATTTATCCGTTATAGCTAGTTTTCTTCTAGTTTGATGTTTTATTGGTGTTTTTACACATTAATTGCTTAAAAAGGAAAAATAACATAGCTAGGAGCAAAATAGACGAGAAGAGAAACATGTTGGCGCAAACAGATCTCAAATTGGAGCTATAATGAAGAATCTGTGGCCTGTACAAGTTGGGTTCGGACATGCGTCCGATCTTGCATGTCTGGACACAAGTCCAGAGTAAACATTTGACTTATGCCTGGACATACAAGTCCAGACACAAGTCCGGACAAGGCTTCAGAAACAGCACATTTATAGTAATATGAGGCAAAATGAAGAGGGGAAATAGGGGGTATCAAGAGCCACGACCTAGAACGAAGAAAAGAGAGAAAAAGAGGGGAAAAGAAGGACAAGCCTCCTCACCAATGAAGCTCTTCTTCAATCTCTTCCATGGCTAATCTCTTTCTCTACATCTTATTTGTGCTCTAATGGAGGTTTAACCTCCTTGTAGCTTGGGATGAGGATTTTGCCCTAAAACCCCTAAAAATCTATTCTTGAACCTTTAACTTATGTTTATGCTTTATTTTAGTCCTTTTGCTTAATTGAAGATGATTATTGAGTGATTATGACCTTTAAGCTTGTCTTTGTTAATTTATAGATTTCCTTAGGGTTTGCTCTAATTGATTGTCATTATGTTAAATTGGTTGGTTTGATATTGCCGATTAATTTAGTATTAGTGTGGATTTCTATGGACGGGTTTATGGAAATAGAGATCTATACCGTGGGACTAAATCAATGTTAGTCGATGATAAGCCGCAAACTTATCATATTTTACGCATTAGATTTAGGATTATATTTATCTAAATAAGGTCAAATAGTTTGTATTTATGTTATATTTTATATAAAGTCTATTATTTGTTCAGATTTATGTTTTTACATGTTTCTATGCAAGGAACGAATCTCTAGGCAAAAGTTCAAGTGATGTCGGACTCAATGCCGGATTAATCCTGCACGGCACAAGCATAGAGCAGAAAAGAGGCTTTGCCGGATACGATGCCGGGTAGATTCCATCCGGCATAAGTGAAGAGTCGCCACGGTTGACCAAACGATGGCAGTTATTGATCGTTGGTGATTTGGCTGGTGCCGGGTATGATGCCGGACATCTCTTGTCCGGCACATACATCGTTTCGCACAGATTTGGCGGTTTCGACCGTTAACAGTTGGGCACGTTTTCCACATGTGCCGGCTACTCCCGATCTGGCACGACGCCCGGCAATAGACACAAATGAGGCTTATAAATAGGCCGAGAGTCTGCATCAAATAACACACTTCAACATCATATTATACTCCATTCACACGCCATTTCCGCCCACATTCCACTGTTGGTGTCCAAGGTGATTCTACGGATCCATCCACAAGAAGAAGAGAAGATTTCCTTTTTCGGGTTAAGGAGATGATCAATTTCCTTCTCCCTCTTGTACTTCTTTATTTGAGTGGATGGTGAAGTAGAATTCCCTTGTAGTTCTTGGTTGGGATGAAACTCTCTTTGTAAAACAATGTGTTCTTCTTAATATGATTTCAAGTTTATTAAGAGTTGGTTCTTATTGAAAGAGAATTGGTTGATCATTCTCTTTATGCAAATTTTACTTGGGGAGGATAAATCCAAAAGTAGAATAGGTTAGACTCTCTTAATGATCTTCCTACTCCCTTCTTATGAATTAAGAGTTAGTAGTAAGAGTGAGAATTAACCCATCTTTCCCATTACCTTGTTCATTTTGTGGCATGACATATGCTCGAATTGTTAATAGGTAGTGAGTCTTCTGTTTTCAACTCGGAAACTGGAATAAGAATACGCATATTAACTATGCCGGATGCACTGCCGGGTGGCCAACGTCCGGCATATTCAACGTCTTTGAATATGCCGTGCATCTGGTATCCGGCAGGATATCCGGCGCATTCAATTGTTGGTTAATTCAAAGGCTTGTATTTATGTTTCGTGTTCATATTGATACTTAGATGGTTTTAAGCCCTAAATCAAGGATAAATTCATTATAAATACCTTTGGTTGGGTTCAAGCTTGCTCTAATGTTGTTTGCTCGACTGTTCAAGTCACCCCTCTGTTTTACTATAAGTTTGAGCCCACAGATTATGTTGGGTGGGATGTTTGGAGATGGAAAGACTATACAGAAAGAAGAAGTAGTCTCAAAAAATAGCAGATAGTTTGGTTAGCTTGTGGCGGCTGTGATCTGAATTTTAATTGGAGTTTCTCTAACACCTATATGGTGAAGTTGTTCAGTATCGATACAATTCAAATTGTGATGGAGCTTGTCATTTTGGTGGGTAGCCATGGCATTTGTTTCGATACTGATCGGAGTCTTCTTACAAAGATCTTAGACCCCACCACTCTTCTCATCTACTGGGGGATGGGTCTCCTCCTAGCAGGTATTCAGGAAGAGAAGCTGAGGCATAAGCTTATTCCTGATGGTATTTCTTCTGAGATTCAGGTTCTAGAGTGCTGGAGTGACATGGTGGCGTTTACTAGTAATATTTCAATCTGTTATGAAATTATGAGGGATAGCAGAAGTGCTATTGAAGCTGGAGTCCGTAAGAGGAAAAAACTCTTCTGTTGGCTTTTTGGTTTTATTTTCTATCTGATGCAGGTGTGTATTGCTCTTTCCACTGGTGTTACTAGGAAAGAGTTTCAAGGGATTAATTATGTGAGCCATAAGATCTCTCTGGATGAAAGTCTTGTCCATGCACGAAAGTATCCAAGTCTGAAAGTCAAAAGTTTCAGCTCAAACACATTTATTGTGTATATGTTTAGACTTATAGTAAAGTATCATGCTCTGGAGCTTGTTTATACGACGGGTAGCCTTAGCTATTGCTATAGTTTGACGGTAGGGTTAAGCAAGGAGACTACAGATCAAGATATTGAGCACCTCGACTTTCCTAAGCAGCAAGATGACAACAAGTGCTATGTTCTTAGTTGTAGCAGTAACTGTGTTAGTTTCTGTAAGGTCTATGTGTTTCTGTTTAGATGGACAAAGGATTGTAATGATAGGGGAGGTTTAGCCCTTGTTATTTTGTTCAAGTTGGTAGTGAGGGTTGTTTCTCACTTTACAAAACTTGTATCAGGAAATGAGCTCTTTGCAGAGCCCATGTCTTGACTTTTGTCCCATTATATGAAAAAGGTCCAATGTTTAATAAAAAAAAGCATATAAGTGTGAAAAAGTCGGAGGCGCTTGAGCGAAAAAGATCTCATTTTCGTATTGCGTATTTCTTACACGAGTTGGACTAACTATATATTGGTTTGCTAAGTTGGGGGTGATGTCGCATTTCAGTAACACACGGTGGATTGTTACTTGTTACATACGATATAATAAATCTGGTAAGGTTAGACGCAACTAGTAGCTTGCTATGGACCATCCAATGGGCAGATAAGAAAACAAGACAGCAATAGGGTCGTCCTTGTACAGTTGTACTGATCAACTGATAGCCCCGTCTGCTGTTGCACAACCAATACAAGGTGTAACTTCGCTATGCAGTTGGAAACTTAAAGTTTGTTGCTACTCTAGATAAGAACATATATCTCAACAATTTCTTTTTCATCAACGCTCAAGACTTATAAAACTGATTTTGGATCATCCACTTATGTCATACATAATCCCTGTTTTCCCTTGTGGAAGATGAAGAACAAAGGGATACCAAACACCATAAGGGCCAGCTAGTAACAACACCACAAAGGGTTTATGCGATAAGTCGTTCAAACACGGGACAGGCCCATCTGCTGATACAGAGAAGAGAGCTACATTGCACACAGGGTCGGGTCAAACAAGCATCAGCAGTGATGGAAAAGTATGCGAATGCATAGCACCCAGCAAGGGAGGTGAACCAGAAACACATACAGATATGTCGCACTGTTCCACACCCAAAGAGACTCAACCCAATTCCAGAACTCACCCAAATTAGCGGACCCAAAACCTCCAAGGATTCCTTTCACCACAAAAAACGTGATAGGAGGGAATCCAAAAAGTCCCAAGACCACATTGCAAGCAAGACGGGAGTAACTCTTCAAAGATTTAGCTCTCAAGTCAAATCTAATTGGCTGAGCCATGAGACATAGGGGTACGATGAACAATGCTCCAATCTCCGCTGCAGCAAAGTTGATGATAGACATGAGACACAGGCCAATACAAGCAGCAGAGATCATCACAGACTTCAAGATCGCCCACTCTTTATCTCGGGGAAAAGGGGAAGCTCTGCTGTTTGGGGAGGAAGGAGGGGATCCTAGAACCAGGTGCAGGACATGAAGGCTACACAAAGAGAGCAGAACCCAGCATAAAAGACTAGTTGTTGGTGTTCGATTGGGAATTTCACATATGAAGAATGGGAGGAATGACACAATGGCACCCCAAAGATCAACAATAAGGACCGTTTTTGCTGCACGGAGCCATCTCCATGAACTAAGAAAGGTAATTTCAGAGGAAGGTTTCAGTGAAGTGGGGGTTTCCACTTTTCCTCCAGATGCGATCAGTTGGCTAGCTTCAACATAGAGAGAGGCAGCAACCACTGGCAAGGGAGCAATAAGCAGCGCAAAAGAGATCATGTAGACTCCCACTGACACGAACTTACTTGGACCAGTGAGGAGGTAGAGGAAAAAAGACTGGTGAAATTTCTCAAGGAGGTTGTTTACTGATCTTATGATCCCTTCAACCAATCTGCGAATCAAATAAAGAAACATCCGATTAGAAGTTGACATGTTAAATTGAACAGCTTGCTGCCATTATACTGCATATATACCTACATAGTGACATGCGGATTCATATATTTAAAAACACTTGTTAAGGGATCAGTCTTTTTCTAATCTCCAAGCCATACAAAAGCAATAAGAAATTCATAAGATGGGTTCAAAAAATGTAATCATTCACATTGGGGCTACAGTTTCTTGATGCATGACTACAAGACAGGATCATTGTAGATGAGCCTCTTTGATTTCCTTACCAAGTCCAAATTTAGGTGCCTATAATTCCAAAAAAGGATGCTAAAAATATGTGACAAAACAGTAACAGGGATAGTAAGATTTGATTCACGAATCAGCAAAAAAAGAGATCTTAAGTTAGTTTGTAACTAGCAGTGAGTTCGATCCAGAACCAAGTTGGTAGGAGGCTGACATGTCACCATTAGGCCACCGGTTCTCCCTCAATTTAAAGTTACTTTAAGTCAATAAGAAAAACTAAAGAGGTAAAAAATAATAGCGCTACAGACCTTCCACTACGCAGAAGAAATTCATTTCTCTTGGTAGGATTATATGGGGAAACCTTGGGAGCAATCACCATGGTGATAGCATCAATTTGGTAATCTCGGAAAGGACCATGTGACCCAGTTGGAACACCCAGTGCCTAAAAGATCAGTAAGAAAAATGAAAATATGTTATTGGCTCTAGGAAAACCATAAAAGGAGGAAGGAGCAAATACATACACTACAGTGACAGAAAGCCCAACCGAAAAAATAAGCAAGGAACTACAGATCAAGATATTGAGCACCTCGACTTTCCTAAGCAGCAAGATGACAACAAGTGCTATGTTCTTAGTTGTAGCAGTAACTGTGTTAGTTTCTGTAAGGTCTATGTGTTTCTGTTTAGATGGACAAAGGATTGTAATGATAGGGGAGGTTTAGCCCTTGTTATTTTGTTCAAGTTGGTAGTGAGGGTTTTTCTCACTTTACAAAACTTGTATCAGGAAATGAGCTCTTTGCAGAGCCCATGTCTTGACTTTGTCCCATTATATGAAAAAGGTCCAATGTTTAATAAAAAAAAGCATATAAGTGTGAAAAAGTCGAGACGCTTGAGCGAAAAAGATCTCATTTCGTATTGCGTATTTCTTACACGAGTTGGACTAACTTATATTGGTTTGCTAAGTTGGGGGTGATGTCGCATTTCAGTAACACACGGTGGATTTTACTTGTTACATACGATATAATAAATCTGGTAAGGTTAGACGCAACTAGTAGCTTGCTATGGACCATCCAATGGGCAGATAAGAAAAGACAGCAATAGGGTCGTCCTTGTACAGTTGTACTGTCAACTGATATAGCCCCGTCTGCTGTTGCACAACCAATACAAGGTGTAACTTCGCTATGCATTGGAAACTTAAAGTTTGTTGCTACTCTAGATAAGAACATATATCTCAACAATTTCTTTTTCATCAACGCTCAAGACTTATAAAACTGATTTTGGATCATCCACTTATGTCATACATAATCCCTGTTTCCCTTGTGGAAGATGAAGAACAAAGGGATACCAAACACCATAAGGGCCAGCTAGTAACACACCACAAAGGGTTTATGCGATAAGTCGTTCAAACACGGGACAGGCCCATCTGCTGATACAGAGAAGAGAGCTACATTGCACACAGGGTCGGGTCAAACAAGCATCAGCAGTGATGGAAAGTATGCGAATGCATAGCACCCAGCAAGGGAGGTGAACCAGAAACACATACAGATATGTCGCACTGTTCCACACCCAAAGAGACTCAACCCAATTCCAGAACTCACCCAAATTAGCGGACCCAAAACCTCCAAGGATTCCTTTCACCACAAAAAACGTGATAGGAGGGAATCCAAAAAGTCCCAAGACCACATTGCAAGCAAGACGGGAGTAACTCTTCAAAGATTTAGCTCTCAAGTCAAATCTAATTGGCTGAGCCATGAGACATAGGGGTACGATGAACAATGCTCCAATCTCCGCTGCAGCAAAGTTGATGATAGACATGAGACACAGGCCAATACAAGCAGCAGAGATCATCACAGACTTCAAGATCGCCCACTCTTTATCTCGGGGAAAAGGGGAAGCTCTGCTGTTTGGGGAGGAAGGAGGGGATCCTAGAACCAGGTGCAGGACATGAAGGCTACACAAAGAGAGCAGAACCCAGCATAAAAGACTAGTTGTTGGTGTTCGATTGGGAATTTCACATATGAAGAATGGGAGGAATGACACAATGGCACCCCAAAGATCAACAATAAGGACCGTTTTTGCTGCACGGAGCCATCTCCATGAACTAAGAAAGGTAATTTCAGAGGAAGGTTTCAGTGAAGTGGGGGTTTCCACTTTTCCTCCAGATGCGATCAGTTGGCTAGCTTCAACATAGAGAGAGGCAGCAACCACTGGCAAGGGAGCAATAAGCAGCGCAAAAGAGATCATGTAGACTCCCACTGACACGAACTTACTTGGACCAGTGAGGGTAGGAGAAAAAAGACTGGTGAAATTTCTCAAGGAGGTTGTTTACTGATCTTATGATCCCTTCAACCAATCTGCGAATCAAATAAAGAAACATCCGATTAGAAGTTGACATGTTAAATTGAACAGCTTGCTGCCATTATACTGCATATATACCTACATAGTGACATGCGGATTCATATTTAAAAACACTTGTTAAGGGATCAGTCTTTTTAATCTCCAAGCCATACAAAAGCAATAAGAAATTCATAAGATGGGTTCAAAAAATGTAATCATTCACATTGGGGCTACAGTTTCTTGATGCATGACTACAAGACAGGATCATTGTAGATGAGCCTTTGATTTCCTTACCAAGTCCAAATTTAGGTGCCTATAATTCCAAAAAAGGATGCTAAAAATAGTGACAAAACAGTAACAGGGATAGTAAGATTTGATTCACGAATCAGCAAAAAAGAGATCTTAAGTTAGTTTGTAACTAGCAGTGAGTTCGATCCAGAACCAAGTTGGTAGGAGGCTGACATGTCACCATTAGGCCACCGGTTCTCCCTCAATTTAAAGTTACTTTAAGTCAATAAGAAAAACTAAAGAGGTAAAAATAATAGCGCTACAGACCTTCCACTACGCAGAAGAAATTCATTTCTCTTGGTAGGATTATATGGGGAAACCTTGGGAGCAATCACCATGGTGATAGCATCAATTTGGTAATCTCGGAAAGGACCATGTGACCCAGTTGGAACACCAGTGCCTAAAAGATCAGTAAGAAAAATGAAATATGTTATTGGCTCTAGGAAAACCATAAAAGGAGGAAGGAGCAATATCACTACGTGACAAAAGCCCAACCGAAAAAATAAGTGATAGAACCCATAAAAGTTCATAAACTACGGGGGATGAATAAATGGTTTTCAACCTGGGCATACAATGAACTAGCAAGAGTAGCAGTACCCTCCACATAATCTGCAACAGGGATTCCAAATTGCCAATCCCGACTAAGCTTCCAGCAAATTACCAAGAAACTCAATAGTACGACCAACCATGTCAAGCCATTTTGATTCTAGCAACGATGAAATTTTTTCCACCTTTACATGCAGACGTTGCCTGTGTACAGCTAAGAAGTGAGCAACATTTATAATGTCCAGATTTGGCATCTGCCCGTTAGCTGCCTCGGCATAAATCCTAAGAGTGTCTTCTACACTGTTTTCATTCTCAACTTTAATGACAAGGGCAGCCGCAACAGTGCCAGCACGCCTGAACCCACTGTGAAGATGAGGGCCCAGTAGATTTTCTGGCAATGTATAACGATCAAGGTCAGCAGGATTTTTTCCAGGACCCTGCATTCTCAGCTCACCAAAGGATGGTGCAAAAATTCCCTCAAAAAGCTGAGACAGAGTCATATCTCCAAATCTAGAATCTGAAGCAACCCATATAACATCCTTTGCAAGCCAAGTAACTCGTGTAAGTAGGGTAAAAGAGTATGCCACCCCTAAGGACAAGGCTTCATCAAACTCACTCTCCAAAGGATTATAAGGTGTCACAATGACAATAGCTTCTTTTCCGTCACCCCTTGGAGCCCTAAGTATCCCCACAGTACTAATGCCAGGGGCAGAGCAGCTCATGTTCATTCCAAGTTCAAGGTTTGAAAAGAAGTGCAGTGGATGGAACTTATTGGGAACATCACAAAATTGAAAGTGACTAACTTCAGCTCCCTCTAGCCATATGATCTGCAAGTAGCATCGAACTTTTCTGCAGTAAGCGGTGATGAAATAGAGACATGTCATAGGATGAGAAGCAGATTGGGTAGAGAAATAAATGCTAACAAAATTTTCCGCCAGTTACAAAAATGAAACTTGTAGAACCAATGAAAGGTATAAATCATACGAAGACATAAGCAAGGGACTGATCTTATTATATTATATGATGAATCATGCTTTATTTATACAGATGAATGTTGTGGCACACACTAACTACTCCCAACTCAAACATGATAATCACAAAATTTCGACAAATTTTGAAAAGAAGACGTTCTTGCTGCCAAGATTCTCTCTTACTACCTCCGTCCGTCGTCATAAGTGTCCCGTTTGCTTTTTGGCACGCTTTTCCACTTTAATATTAATTATATGAGATAAAATAATTTTTAAAAATTAAATTGTATAATATATAGTTTTTCACATAAGGATTCCATTATAAAATATAGATTTATAAAAATATATTATCTTACATGTTAAATATTGAAGTCAAACGACACATTAAAATAGTAAAGTGGACACTTCTGTTGGGACGGAGGGAGTATATGATCCCAGGAAAAAAAAAAATCACCAACCCGATGCGAGGGATATTGGGTGCACAATAAAAGTTATCTAGCAAATTTTGAAGGTGCAAGTACTTACATGCCTAAATGTTTGGCCTCCGTTCCAAACCCAGTATATCTGATACCAATTTGTTTGCTTCTTGAACTTCATGATTTGACAGCATAGAAGTTGCAGACCCTATGTTATAATAGTGTAACTAAATTACATGAAAAAGATATAAATCTGTGGGGTCAGCATCTTTGTCGAAACCTAGAACCAGACAATAGATAGATCAGTAGCAGCGTTGTGTTGCTGTTACATATGTAGATAGATCAGTAGCAGTACGGTGTGTTGTGTTGCTCTTACATATGTAGTGACTAAAAGGTGCAGTTCTTTCCATCAAAACTATATCAGGCAAATTGGGTTAACATTACATCAGGCAGGCTTGGGAATACTAAGGACTGCAACGCCAACGGAAGTTATATCTGCACATATAAGACCTTCTATCGCATTCTAAAAAATGAACTATCCCAACAAAAAATTAAATCCGTTGAGAGTGGCATCCGTTAGTAAATGTCATTTTTTTTGTAGTGCCTTTGAATTGAACCTCAAAGGCGGAAATTCAATAGCTGCTAGATCGACAAAAAAAGATCGGCAGAAGACGAACTTACCAGGCATAAGAGCATTTTCCGAGACGCGTATTCTTGGCTAGGACAGGAAGAAGCAAAAGTGTAATCACCCCAGCAAAAAGCACAAGAAACTGCGACCAAAATGTTAAAAAAAAAAAGTACGCACCGCGGTCCAGAAATCAGCCAATCGAAACGGATTTTGAACTCTACAAATACAACTAAAGACAGATGTACCTGACAAGGAGACGATGGTGCATGAGAAGAAGTACAAGGCGCACGATTGGACGAGGTTTTGAGTTGATATCTGACATGTTTGTGCGTCTTATCTTATTCCTTCTGCTCCGTCGTCAGGTTTATGAGCCAGACCTTACCCTATAAGAAAGTTTCTACTGGAATCCATTGAAACCTAGTAAAAAACATGTAATTTAAATAAGAAATTATTAAATCCAACATGAGCACATGAGTAAATTGAACAATCAATTGTTTTACTAGAAAGAAAACGACTCCTTATATATAAAACAACTCCACCATGAGTAAATTGAACAATCAGTTGTATTTTACTTTCTCATCAATACGTCGTGACTTAATAAACTACTAGTATATCTGAGAGCAGCGCAAAGCAAGAGGAATTTGAGATGTACAGCAGCAGCAGATGTATATATGTACAACAGCAGATGTATATACAGGAAAAGATTTGCCATTTTGTTTACTTTATTAATGATGCACCTACGAACTGAAGGATACCAGGAGATGGGAGTAATTCAAGACAATGAAATTAAACTAATCAAACTATACCATTTGAGAGGAATGATCTCTCAATAGCAGCAGAAGCAAACTACAGAGATCCATGATACATAGCATTTTGAATTGACAATAATCATAAGATACCTACTCTCCCGTATTTGATTATCATTCGACAATGCGAATTAATTAAATTGGTATCCTTGTTATCACCCAAAAAATATTCCATCACGATTAATGATCCATTGTAAAAACAATTACGAATCTAAATATCTCCTCCAAATGCATTGAAATATTGGCTTTTTACTAGCATAATTGTCAACACAGAGCTTGCCATCTCAAACATTTGACAGATCCAAAGTAGTGATGTCTATGTACCAAAAAAAAGGATGGCGAAGCGAGAAAATACCATTATGCTACTCAACCTTCAGTTACAACAACACAATTCAATTGAAAAGAAAACAAACTGACATTTGCAACACATCAATACTTCGTGAAAGACAAAAAAATAGAGTAGAGAGCTTATGCAGATTTCATGTCAATAACATAATATATCCAAATGTATTTTTTCCAACAATCCAAACAGACAATTACACGTCAGTGCCTTGAAGTGGCAAATAGACGCAAAGTTTGACTAACACACACCACAAAATTCCAAACAATCATTGGTAAAGAAGCTTTCCATATTAGTTTTCAGCTTAATAATAAGCTTCATTCTCTCCATGGTTTTTAAAGGTGTAACTACATCGTTGACTCATTTTCACTCAATTTAATGATTCAGACAATAGAAGGCGAGGAGTCAAGTGTTTGTCTACGTGATCCATCCAATTAACACACAGAAAAGGAACAATATTGAATTGAAGGTCATTGCTGAATACCTGGATAACTCCTTTGTCTACCATTAATTTTTCCAATGAGATGCTTGGACTGAAATCCTTGATCACATCCGTTAAACCAAGGAGGAGAATACATACCGGGAGAAGATACAAGGAGGAGAATACATACCTGTCAAAGCTAAAGAAATTGTGAATTAGTGGATTTTTCCTTCTCTCGGTTGCACTCACCAACAAAGCACAGTGTTTGTGTTGCTCTCACTGGCAGAAAAAACTTCAAAAAAAAATAACACCGCCACGACAAGTTAATTAGTGAGTTAATCACATTGATCCCTTACAAAAAAGTAAATGCGAGATGTATGTATTACTATCTTCAACCCTGCAGAAATGAGAACCATCTATTGCCTACACTTCATCATAAAAAAAAGATATAATTGAGATGAACTGAAGAGCACTCAAGACAATGGGCCTTAAATAAGAACAGAGATTCAAAGCCTAAAATATCCAGCTTCAATATAAAAAGAAGCTCCTTATATGTTATGGTTTGTATTCCAGTAAGTTTTCAGCTTCAGGAAGAAGGTTTCAAGGACTATTTCAGATTTTATGATTGAATATTTCACGTTAATATACTTTTTTATTTGCATAATTGAATTCGTAAGAGTGAAATCAAAAACAAGATTGAGCATACTAATATATAAACTTCAGTAGCATATATATATATATATATATATATATATATATATATATATATATATATATATTCACAATAATTCTAAAAGTAATGTTTGTGCTAAGTTTTATGGGAGGGTTCATCAGTTTCTTGAAAAAGTTTCAAAGCCTCATCTTCCTCATTGAGAGTATAAGTTTAACTATAATTAAATCTAAATATACATTACTGCATAGCACAAATTGAAAAATCAGTAACACACACACACATATATATATATAAATCACAACGATTCTACAGCTAGTGTCTATTACTAAGTTTTGAGGGTGAGATAATTGATTTCTTGAATTTTGTTTTCAATCCTGCATCATCCTTTTCGGGGTAGAAGATTAACTAATACTTAGTTCAAACATACATAGTAATTAGAGCATATAAAAGATAATAGAACCCTAAAAGCATAACTAAAGTTCACAATCGATTGAACAAAGAGCTTACTTAATCGCCGGAAAGAAATGTCGGAAAAAATTAGCCGCCACAGATTCTTCTTTCTCTCGCAAGAGTTTCTTCACTGCACTGAATAAAACAATGAAAAGCACAGGAATATCAATAAGCACAACGAATTATAACAAAACATGATCTGTACTTTCCAACTAAGAAGTAATACAAATTCCCAATGAAATAAAACAATGAAGAGCACAGGAATATCAATAAGCGCAAAGAATAAAGAAGAGCACAAAACAACAGACTCCATTTTCATTTCCAGAACACATATAGTCTAATAATTTCTTGAAAGGAAGACAAAAAAAGTAATACAAATTCCCATCTAAATTCTAAATCCCATAAGCCATCACTTTATATTAAGTTTTCACATTTAACTTGTGTAAATTCCCTATTCTTAATTATGAAGACATGCATGTATCAATCCTCTAAAATTGGAATAACAATAAAAGTCATCATCAACTAAAACTTTTATTTTAGTACATAACATCACACCATCCCACAATATATATATATATATATATTACTATGAGATCTTTTAGTTTAATAGTCATACAAGGTCACACTTAAAAACTATATATTAATGAAAACCACAACACGCTTATCATTACATACATACTGAAATAGTTTCTCAGCAACAAATGCAGGGAGGAGTACTAATGTTTCATCAAAATTTCTCATTCACCAATGGATGAACAAGAGTAGGCAGTACGACTGTAGTTTAAACTTTAATTCTGCATCAAAACTAGACATGATACACCATGACGTGCATCATCATTATCAAACCCACCACCTTCTCTGATCACAAACAATCACCACATTTTCCCAACCTACATAGCAACCAGCTGCACCTCATATTGCTCGAGAAACCACCACTACTTCTTTTAATCCTGGGCTGTATTACCTAGAAGAAGGAATATTGTACACTTAAATTGCCATGCCATGTCTATCCTATCCTAATTCGTAAGTGTCGTTCCTTCCATCCTAGAAGAAGGAATATTGTACACTTAATCGGAATAGAGTGATAATATACTTTTCTATCATTATTACTAATTCAGTTCCTACACAGTTTATCCTGCACGGTTTAGTTCAGCTTGTTACGTAGGAAAAACACATTCTCTACTGCAAATACATGGCAATTTAATTGATCGGACGCGCTTGATACCGACTAGCTTCCTTCTATAGTGTTCTAATTAATTTAGCGTCTACTTTTGGAAATTTCTAAAGTAAAAGAGAAACACATTTTCCTCGATTTCTTTCTAGTGGAAATGTGAAATGAATGATAACAGCACTCATATACAATCAAAGTCTCAATTAACAGACTGATTAAGACATGATTACTAGTACTTGAATTGAGAGCTTAACTGGAGTGAGTGGTGAAAACAGGGGGAAATCCATTAATTCATGACTCGTAAGCGAGGTTAGGGAAGATTACTCACCGATTGTTCACTGGGATGAAAATGAGGCCATAAAGGAGTAGATGCACTCGTAAGCGAGGTTAGGGAAGATTACTCACCGATTGTTCACTGGGATGAAAATGAGGCCATAAAGGAGTAGATGCTTTCGTTCAAGACCCTGTTGACAAGGTTGTTGTTGTAATTGAGGTCGCTGCTTGTGGGGTACCTCCTGCTGAAGGCCATCCTGTCTCTGTCACCACTACTCAGTGACTACCACGGCGGGCTAGGTGTGAGTGTAGAAGATGATAAATGATTTAGGGTTTACGGCGCGGCAACAACAGAGGGATGAGAGGATGTACGCGATGCAGTTTTTTGGAAGACAAAAGCGTGACCGCGCGGGGCAACAAAGGGATGACAGGAATTGGTATTTTATTTTATTTACCTAACCTATTCAAAATATTGTCAACTGTGTTGTGCCAACATATTATGAAGTGATGGGAAATATTAATAAGTTAGGAGAGTTACTTATAAAAAAAAGTGTTTTAGTAAAATATGTTGGCATAATAGTGTTGGGATAGGTGATCTTTGTAGTAGTGTTTGGGCCTCGTTGGTTATCTGTTGGGGTGGAATTCATATGCACTAATTGTCGCCCCGTTTCGTGTTATCAGTTTGGAAATTTGTTTGACTTGTAAACTTATCTTGACCCATTGTTGTTTTGGGGCCTGACCGAGGTACACTCACAATCGATTGGACTTGGAGCTGAAGCTTGCACTTCTTTGGCTTGAGGATTGATGTTTATGTTCACACATCGACTGAGCTTATGGACCTTGACTTTGGAATATTCTCATGGGCTTGGAAGTCTTGTTCGTACTCACGTCCGAGTCGGGATTATGGGCTGATTCCACTGAGAGTTCTTCTACTCGATTGAATGATAACCGGGGGCAGGCCACCCCGTCGGTTAGCTTCCTATCAATGAAAATTCATTTTGATCATGACCAACAACTTGTCTACATTCTTAGCATTATTGTTTACTCCTTGCGCATAGATTCGATTTAGAAACCGATTAAAAGCATGGTTCGAATTTAGTCTTCACTTGAAACCAACCCGTTCAAAATTTTCATTTGTGTTCGTATTAATTTGTAACTTGTTTATTGTTCTTACTTTCGGTTGTAGCCTTAAGGTTTATTCATTTCTTGTGACTTCATCCGTTGATCTCCACAATACCTTCTTGTATGTGAACTTACTTATTTGATCTAGTTATCATGATTGTCTACATTTGAATAGCTTTAGCATGCTATCTTTAGCTGGTTTTGGGTTATGTTGTTCTAGCGCTTATTTCACCCCTTCTACATATTGATTTGAGCCTGGAAATTAATCTGAAATCTTGTAGGATTTTCGCTAGTGTTCAATCACCAAATTTTTGTACATAATGTTTATACTTCATTTTGCTTCTTCAATGTTTGTACCCTATGTGAGATATTTGCTTTGTCGTTTTATGATCTATGCCCCTTGCTTGTTACTTATTAATGTCATAAGCCCTAGCTACTATGTCCTTAGGTCCAAACCATTAGGATAGAGGGGTCCCCCTGGCCTGATAGGTCATTGACCAATCTCATGGTAGTGACACCCTTAAACCCTAAAACACACACCTAACATGTGTATATACATATGTATATCGACCAATATTCTCATTCAAAATTTCTCTCCAACCTGCCCTAGAGCTCCAATCTGGCCCAAGTCTTCAACCTGGCCCATAACCAACATTGGCCCAAGTCCATTTCTAGTCCAAAACACAATCAGCCCACTTCCAAAGAGAAAATCAGTCCACTTCAAAAAGAAAATCAGCCCATTTTTCCTACAAGCCCAATTCAACTCGGCCCATACCAACTTGGCCCATACCTCAAGCCCAATCGGCCCATTACCAAGCCCAATCAGCCCATTACCAAACCCAACCCCAATCGGCCCATTACCAAGCCCAACCCCAATCGGCCCATCACCTAGCCTAAGCCCGGACCATTACCAAGCCCGAGCCCGGCCCATTACCAATCCCAAATCGGCCCAAAATCCAAACCGGCCCAAAGCCCAAGCCGACCCAAAGTCCAATCCTGCCCTAACCCACAATCAACCCAAGCCCACAATCGATCCAAGCCCAAATCAGCCCAAGCCTTCAAAAGAACAAACCAAGCCCACAAAAATCAAACCAAACCCACAAAAATCAAACAAGTCCACACAAATGTCAAACCTTGACAAAAAAACATTGACCTTGACCAAAAAACATTGACCTTGACCGAAAAATATTGACCTAACCCGACTTTGACCTAACTCGCACTTCAATTCAATTCAAACCCAAGTCATTTAAACCAAATTCAATTCAAACCCAATCCATTCACTTCAACTCAATTCAAACCCAATTCACTCAGCCCAATTCAATTAAGTCCAGTTACATTCAATTCCAATTCAAGTCCATTTCATCCGATTCGCACTCAACTTATAAATTCCTTTCAAGCTCCAAAATCCAAAAAGAATTTCAAACCATCATTTTATTCAAGTTTCATCAAGATTTTCAGGTTTCAAAGAAACCATTTTGTGGAATTTTAAAAGGAAAAACTCTTCTCACATCACAGAACTCTTCTCAACTGCAGAAAGTTCTTCTCACATATACAGAAAGTTTTCTCCTAAAACATTTCTCAAAATCAGTGTTTCTTCATCGAGAATTCCGAACAACTTTAAAAAAAATCAAATTTAGTTTTCAACTCAAAACCAAACCGTTTTCGAGGAGCAAGTAATGTCTAACCCCTTCAAAACATTTCCTCCCTGGCTAGAACATCACATGTCTCCCTTCCTAAAATAAAAATCCGAGGCGGCACTGGGGTCGTAATCTCCCTTGTCGCAGTCTGGGTCTCTTTAGGCGGGGCGTTAGGGTGACAAACCTCCCCAAACTGCAGCCTAGATTTTTACAAGGTAGGGTGCTAGGGAAGTAACGACCTTCCTAGTTGCAGCCGGGATTTTAGAATCGTCTAACTCCCTTCCGCTTGATTTCAAATATTTTCGGTTTTTAATGTTTTAAAAATCCGGGTGTTAGAGACGTTATTAGGGTTCGACCGAGAACATCTCATTCATGGTGTTTCTCTCTGAATCCTATTTTTCGACATAAATTCATTGCCCCATCTTTCGAGCCTCGACACTTACTATTAATTAAGTGTCGTGTTCGAGGGGGTACATAGGGTAATCCCTCGGGATTATCCGCCCTTTTTACAACAAAAATGATTTTCAGTTTTAAATTTTAAGAGAGACAATTCTGAACAAATCAATCCAATCCTTCCATTAGGAATCCAAGTAACATAGGACCCCTTATTCTTAAATGCTCCTGAACAACCTTAGTCATCTTAAACCTGAAACATCTTCAAAACCCTAACACCTGTAAACCAAATATCCGCTTTCATACTCCATCAACACTTTCGACTTCCTAAATCACCTCAAAAATTTGACCATTCTAAAATCCAAACTTTATAAACACGAAATACTCCTCAATTCCACCAAAGAATCCGAACACCTCTCAACTTCACAAAATGACCAAAATACCCCTCAGCTCTACAAAATGACCAAAATACCCCTCAGCTCTACAAAATGACCAAAATACCCCTAAGCTCTACAAAATGACCAAAATACCACTCAGCTCTACAAAATGACCAAAAACTCCTTAGTTCCAGCAAATGATCCGGACACCCCTTGGCTCCAAAATATAATGACCAAATTGTCTTTTTGCTCCTCAAAACTTCCAGCACCCTTTTAACCTCGTGAAAGTCGAAACAACCTCAAACCTCTCAGAAACAATCAAAATTTCTCAACGTTCAAACCAACTTCACCGACCAATATCTCAAGACCAGCCTTTTCTTCGAACTCTTCGAAATCATCTACTCCTCAATCCACACTCAATCCTATCCTTTGGCTTTTAAATGAATCTCTCTAAAAAGGTTTTGAAAGAGGGCAATCCCGACAATTGGAGACCGAGGTTTCCTCGGGCACCAATCCGAAGTCGTGGTCGTTGCCACTTCTAAGGGTGTAACCCAGTACGAACCCACAATAGAATCTCTGACGCGACCAGATAAGTCCTATCCATAGGGAACAATCTCAGAGTCAACCAACGGTTTCTTAGAACCCATCTTTCTCTTCCTTTCATAGTTCTTGGGTCAAACTAGGTGGCGACTCTAGTCAATTCTGCCTTATAGAGGCATAAGTCCGCGTGGAGCCCATGGAGAGCGGGTATAGTGCACACGTGCACTCCCCTTTATGCTTTCTGGGAAAGACGGACGATTTAGTAGGTATTTGAGGGATGCCATGAATAACGGTTTTCACCCTCCACAGAATGGCAGATTCTAGGATCTAGGCTCTTTAATTTTCCCGAACATAACTCCTTAGTGAGCCCCGTTGAGCCTTTCACGATAAATCTTTTTCTGTGAACTCCACAACATGCCAACCCACGTACATATACTTACTTGCCCTTGCAATAGAGGATCTCGAAAGAGCCGGAGCCATGGTCTCTCCCCCACCATCTTTCACAAGAACAACAATCGAAAATGTCCAAAGGAATCAGTGAGTCAATGCGACTCCAAAGTCAGACACCAAAAAAGAACACCGCAATGTTTGAGAAGACCAGCGAGTCAATGAAAACTCCAAAGCTGAAAGCAAAGCTGAAAGCCAAAAAAGTAAGCAGAAATGCCCAAGAAGGTCGATGAGCCCATGCGATTCCAAAAGCAGAAAGCAGGAAAGCGAAAATCACACACCAAAGAAGAAGGAGAAAATAAGCAAAAGAACCAATGATGTCCCGAAGAAACCGATAATGGGTTATCAAAGCCTGTCCAACCATTCCACCCATGGCAAAGGTGAAACATGTCCTTTATTGCACAAAAGCTCCACAATTCCTAAATTAATCCCACAGTCCCGTGTGACATGCATCATACCCCTCAGCCCCGTTACAACCCAATAAAGACCTCTGACTCATAAGTTAATGAGCGTTAACTGAAAGTACCGGATCTGAAACATGAATCATAAGCTTCATACTCGTTATCAACATGCCCCATCATCCTAAAGGGACCATGAGTGGAAGAGTGTGACCTTACCCTACAAGGTCTTTCGAGTGCGAGTGATTCTTGAATTGAAGCACCAAATCATAAACAGCTAATCCCATTGCAAGTGAGGAATTTGTGAGGATCGGAAAGTCTAGAACCTTGAAAGGAAATTCTCGGGAAAATACTGCTCTGAGCATCGAGAGTATCATCACACCGCTTTGCACACATAGCCAAACTCATGAGAGATTGACCCGCGTCCCTCCATGAGAGGAAAGTGATTCACGCATTCGAGTTTAACAATCACTCAAGATCGATCTGAAGATGTCTTATATTCGTAAACCTCATACTAATAGAGATAGGACCGTACCCTCTCTAAAAAAAACTGCATATGCATTTTGCATCTCGTTTAGCACTCAATGTCTACATCTAACATAATCATTTCATCATCAACATCCGACTGGTAAGAACTCTGCCTAGTCTCGCTGAAAGTCGACTTCAGTTGCAGTTGTTGAAGCGTAACTTTTGATCAAAAGATGTCAACTAGATCCATCCCGGGCCATCATCAAGCTAGATCAAACCATCTTGGAGTCATCCAGGGCTATCTTCAAGCTATATCAGACCAAACGGGAGCCATCCGAAGCCACATAAAGAAAATCCCATAGTTATTCACTGTCATACTCGAGCCTCGTCGGCGCCACTCCCAAAGCCAAGTTGGAGCCATGCGGGAGCCATCCTCAAACATTGAGACCATCCCTAGGGCTACCCAGAGCCATTTCCTCACCAAGGCCTTGCACACAAAGGATCGAACTACGTATGGTCTGATCTCAATATGGAATTGAGTACGTAGGCAGCCCACCCAGGGTGCGACCACATCAAAGGCGAGAACTTCCCTTTTTCCCTCGGTGTCATTAAAGTGAACCAACCAAAGCATCGTTATGCTCAATCAGCACAAGGTCATCCCGGAGCCATCCATGGAAATCCTGGAACCATGATGGGAACTCCCAACAATTCATGCAACTGTGTTTCATCGTTCACCCATGAGAAACCATTCACTCACTACAAAGTCCACAACAAATCCCGTCAAACATCAATAAATCCATCATCTAAGCCATCAAACCACCTTGAAAAAAAATCTCAAGGCAAATCAAAGCCCACGAATTGCCACAAAGTCACCAACCATGTCAAACCCACCAACCACCCCGAGACCATTGGTCACACCGGAGCCATCAGTGCCTACCAGAGCCATCAGTACATACTGGAGCCATCAACGCATGCTGGAGCCATCTCAGATCCTTGAAGCCATGCCAGAGCCATACCGGAGCCATCTCGAGGTTTTGATGTTACCATAGAGCCATCTGCTCACACAAAAACCTACATCCACAAACAGGGAGTTTAATTCAATTAATACATTGGTTAATCACCTCACCTCACATCACATATCATCTGCATATACCCACAAAATTTGCTCACTATCTGACGCATCTTCACACCCGCTAGGCAGCTATTGCGCTACTAGTGCGGTCGAATTTTTCATTTTACACCCGCTAGACAGCTATTGCGCTACTAGTGCGGTCGAATTTTTTGTTTTACACCTGCTAGACAGCTATTGCGCTACTAGTACGGTCGCCTTTCGTTTTACACCTGCTAGACAGCTATTGCGCTACTAGTACGGTCACCTTTCATTTTACACCCGCTAGGCAGCTATTACGCTACTAGTGTGGTCTAGCCATTTTTCCTCCACTAGGCAGCTATTACGCTACTAGTGCGAGATCGTTTATTTCATAACCCACTAGGCAGCTATTACGCTACTAGTGCGGTCCCGCCGTTTTTCCTCCACTAGGCAGCTATTACGCTACTAGTGCGAGATCGTTCATTTCATAACCCACTAGGCAGCTATTAAGCTACTAGTGCGGTCCCGCCGTTTTTCCTTCACTAGGTAGCTATTACGCTACTAACGCAAGATCGTTTCACATCCACCTACTAGGCAGCTATTACGCTACTAGTACGGTACTCCATTAAAGTATTATAGGCTCGTCATAAGTCCTATAGCTAGATGTCAAGAGGTTTAGTTGAGGCACTCCTAAGTCCTCGTACTTTCAATCGCATTCTAGGCCCATCATAAGCCCTAGGACTGGATATCAAGAGGTCCAGTTGAGGCACTCCTAAGCCCTCGTGCACCTTAAATCAAATCAGGTTGTTGGTATTATAGGCTCGACATAAGTCCTATAGCTAGATATCAAGAGGTCTAGTTGAGGCACTCCTAAGTCCTCGTACTCTCAATCGCATTCTAGGCCCGTCATAAGACCTCGGACTGGATATCAAGAGGTCCAGTTGAGGCACTCCTAAGCCCTCGTGCACCCTAAACCAAATCGGATTGTTAGTATCCTAGGCTCGTCATAAGTCCTAGGGTTAGATGTCAAGAGGTCTAACCGAGGCTCGTCATAAGTCCTCGTACTTTCAATCGCCTTCATACACTCACGGTCGCATCCCAATACACCTCAAACCCGTAGTGAGAATTTTTGGCGCCCCGTCAACCTTGATCCAATTCTGCAATGGCTTGCAAAATTGAATCAAGGGGAGCCATCTATAGACACCAAAAATTCTCACCCCATAAAGCAAATTTTGAAATAATAAGAGGGGTCGTCGCCTTTCTTTTTCAAAACATATTAGCGTGCGTGCCATAACGAAACCGTCATTTTATAACCTTTTTCAAAGCATTTCATAAAAACACGATTTTCCAAAAATGAACTTTCAAACAATAATCTGGTTTTAAACCCATTCATTTTTGTTTTATTTACTTATCATATTATTATTTTTTGTATTCCATTTTTATCACTCGTTTGTTTTTATCTATTCAATTTTCTTTTCATTTTCATTTACTTTATCCCATGTATTACTATTTCTTACTATTTTCAATCACATACTCTTCATTTTTATCATCATCATTTTAGTACTATTTCATTTATTTTATGTACATATTTTAATTAGCACTTTATGTTTGTTGCTATTGATACCACTTTGTTTATTCCATCTCATTCACTACTACTGACGCATATCTAATTCAATTTCCATTTTTATTGTGTTTGTTCGTATTTTCACAATCGTCGTACTAGTGCCATTTCATTATTTTATGTATTCATTATTGTGGTATTATTTCATTATTTCATGTATTCATTATTATGGTATTTCGTTATCTTATATTTGTATATTTTAATATGTTTTGTATTTTATTATGTACATTCGTTTATTCATGATCCCCAATAGTGAACCATTTTCAAACTCTTTCATTTTACAACATCTTTCCATTAAAAGTGAGCATTGTTATGGAACTCATTCAGTTCGAATTAGAGCTCTAGTGTTATTTGTCACGTTCATAAACTGAGTTCTGTTGTAGCTTAGTTGGTCAGTAAATTCTTGAAACAAGCTAGGGGTCCATGGTTCAAATCTTGAGAGGAGCAAGTGGGGTTTTATTTTTTGTTGTCCGATCCAGCCAGTCAAACGCGGCCTCGGGCCTGCCCTTGCCCAAATACGGCCCAATCTCTTATACTGGTCCAGTTTCTGCCCAAATAAAGCCCAAAGTCAGTTAGATAAACCCATTGATAGAACCAGTTAACTTCTCCTTAAAAAACCCTAGTTTTCACATTAAAAAGGCTAATGAAGCCAAGTAACCCGGGGGACTTCATCTTCTTCTTCCCCAGATATTTTTTCCATCCGCCTCCTTCCTCCATCTCTGTCGTTTGATCCACTCCTTCTCCATCGATATTCCCAAAAAAAACGAGACAGTCTTTTGCTTCATCTGAAAACAAAATCGAAAATGCCCTAAGCAGCAGTAGACACCACCACCTTTCTTCTTCGTTTTTTTCTCTTCTCCTCTCAACGATTCCCTCTTCTTCATCCTCTTCGACAGAAACCAGCCCCCATCTGCCCTGTAATAAGAAAATTGTCGACACCCCATTCGGAAGTCCTCTCCGCCAAAAGCGTTACCATCAACACTACTCCACAACTGGAGAATCTCCCTACACACCTCTATTGTCTTGTTCGAGCTTGCATGAACCCGTTACCAGATGGTTCGCCATTCTGAGCCATTCTGAGTACCCGAATTGGTTGTCAAAAATTTGTTTGTTTCGGTTTAAATAATCGGCTGTGTATTGCAGTTTTGTGCGACCTTGGTGTTGAGGCTTTGATCTATGTGCTTTGAACATCATGGTTACACGGAGGGGTACCCTTCAGGCTGTCTCGTTTGTACTTTCGGGCTTCAATATATTGGGAGCCTTGGGGGTCTGAGTATTTGCGTGAATAGCTTTTTGGGTTTGTATGTGCCTGTTGTTACCGAATTAGAATCCCTTGGCGTTTAACCTGGACTTCTAGCTTCCACCACTGGCCTGGTTCGAAGCAATCCTAGGTTGACATTGTCAAGTGTGTGTCTGATAATTTTCATCTTCGATATGCAGGAGCAACACTTGCACTTGTTTATTACCTGTTATTCTTCTATTACCGCACTTTTGTCATTTATCTATACCTGGTTCTTCATCGCTCTTCTCTCATTTTCTTTGTGTTTTCATTCGAGACGGGCGTACACTCTATGAACACCGAATCCAAAGTGGGTCACCTGGTTCAAAGAGTTGTATAAACAGGAACGTCTATTTTTGTAATCGACATCAGTGTAGTGACAAGCATGTCCATGAGTTGCTACTTACACCCTTGTTGTTGTCTATCGATTATCTTCACGGTGATATTCCCTGGTTGTCCTCGTATCTTTGTGTTAGCTTTGTGAATCTACCAGTGTACGAATGTTGAGTCAAAGTAGTTGTGTTGATAAGAAAATCGGAGTCCAGCAACCACATCTCGCACGAGTCCACCCATTGTACTATCACGGTTCTGTTCTTCGTTTTGGCTAACGGCAGTTTGTGTGCTTCTCTTTGCCTCCATGTTACGATCCGTTGTGTCTTATTTTGCATGAAATCTTCATTCTCTAGCTCTGTATTTCATCTCTAATCCTTACTACTTATGAACTCAGAGCTCAAGACGTGTATATGTGGGATGTGTATGTTTAAATCATGTTATGCTAACTGTATTCTGGTGTCATTACGAGTTCTTTCAGTTTGTTGCTCTTAACTACTTGTACAGAATTGTATAGTGTTATCTCTCTATTGTGTAAAAGTTTAAACCAAGTGGAAAATCATGTGGGGATCATCTCAACCCTGCTCTGTATAGTCTCTGCAGGAATTATGTATATTGTGCTTCCTCCATGTATGACGTTGCTCCTTTCGAGTTTGATTTGAAAACTCTTTGGCTGCGGGAGTCCTCCTCTCCTTGCTCTGGTGTTGCTCTAGAAATCTGGGAAGTTTGTTTTGAAATGTGCTTATTCCAGTCGATACCCATACTACCACGGTTCAGTTTGTTTTTTTTAATATGTGGTTGTTAAAATCTTAATTGCCTATCTTTTGCCTTGAATAAGATTATGACTCATGGCTGTTTTACTCCCTTCTAATCTTGACGAGGCACCCCTCTTATTGAGCCTCGGGTTTTGAATGGTTGCGCACTAGAGATGGGGATTCGGTTTGTTAATCAAGTCGCTTACAACATTAACTTTGTCCCCTCATGCATTGATGTCAGTTCAAGAATTGCATTGCCTCTGGTACACATGCAATTTGTTGGACTTAAACCGAGCGCACACACCTTGCTGTTGGGGTCTGATTTTGAGATAAGCTTGTGAACTTGGGCCTTATCATTTTGCTTGTTGTATGGTGTTGTTTCAATTCGTATAACATGTGCACTTGATTAATTTTTTAATTCGAACTTTACAACATGTATATATTCACTTTTTCATGTATATATATGTAATTTATTGTTAATGTATTTATACTAAGCCGTAGTTACTATCCTTTAGGACCAAGCCTTAGGATAGAGGGTGAACCCAGAGATTTAGGTGAGCCATGGTCCCACCTAATAAATTGGGTGATCCCTAAACCCAAACCACACCTTATAATAATAATAATAAAAAAAAACAATCCAATTCGAAAATTTCAAGTCCAAGATCAATTCCAAATCGAAGCCATCTTTAGCCCAAAGCAAATCTGGCCTAATGACCTTTATGGGGTCCATTTCCAAAATCTGGCCCAAAACTCCAACTTGGCCCAAAACTCTAACGTGGCCCAAAATACAATATGACCCAAAAGGCCAATCTCAATTTGGCCCTCTCAAAATGGTCCAATCTCAAACAAGGCCCATTACCAAGCCCAAGCTCGGCCCATTACCTAGCCCAAGCCCGACCCATTACCTAGCCCAAGCCCGGCCCATTACCTAGCCCAAATTCGGCCCAAGCCCACTAACTCGACCCAAAGCCCAACACCGACCCAAGTCCACAAAAGTTGACCCAAGTCCACAAAAATAAAACCAAGTCCATAAGAGTCAAACCTTGATCTGAATGTTGACCTTGACCAAACTTTGACCTTTGACCCAAACTTTGACCCAATCCAAACTTTGACCAATCTGAACTTTGACCTCGACCTAACTTTCACCCGGCCTAGCTTTGACCAATTTGAATGTTGACCTTGACCAAACTTTGACCCAACCTGACTTTGATCCAGCCCGACTTTGACCTAACCCAAACTTCAATTCAAACCCAATTCATTCACTTCAATTCAATTCAAACCCAATTCATTCAGTTCAATTCAAACCCAAATTCCTTTCATCCAATCCACACTCAGTTTGTAAATTTCATTCAAACCCCAAAAACCCCAAAAAGAATTTCAAAACATCATTTTCATTCAAATTTCATCAAGTTTTCAAAGAAACCATTTTGCGAAATTTTAAAGGAAAAACTATTCTCACATCACAGAAAACTCTTCTCAAACGCAGAAAGTTCTTCTCACATATACAGAAAGTTTTCTCCTAAAAACATTTCTCAAAATCAGTGTTTCTTTACTGAGAATTCCGAACAACTTCGAAAGTTTTCAAATTTAGTTTTCAACTCAAATAAACCGTTTTTGGGAACAAGAAATGTCTGACCCCTTCAAAACATTTCCTTCCTAGTTAGACATCGCTTGTCTCTCTTCCAAAATAAAAATCCGAGGCGGGGCACTGTGGTCGTAATCTCCCTTGTCGCAGTCTGGATCTCTTTAGGCGGGGCATCAGGGTGACAAACCTCCCCTAATTGCAGCCTAGAGTTTTACAAGGTGGGGTGCTAAGGAAGTAACGACCTTCCTAGTCACAACCGGGATTTTAGAATCGTCTAACTCCCTTCCACTCGATTTCAGTATTTTCGGTTTTTTATGTTTTAAAACCCGGGAGTTAGAGACGTTATTAGGGTTTGACTGAGAACATCTCATTCATGGTGTTTCTCTCTGAATCCTATTTTTCGACATAAATTCATTGCTCCGTCTTTCGAGCCTCGACACTTACCATTAATTAAGTGTCGTGTTCGAGGGGGTACATAGGGTAATCCCTCAGGATTATCCGCCCTTTTACAACAAAAAAATATTTTTCGGTTTTAAAAACTTTAAGAGAGACAAGTTTGACAATCATTCCTCCAAACAATTCAGCCCACCATCATCTCACTCTAAATTCGAAATATCCCAAAACATCAACCCTTTCAGAATCTCAAATCTGAAAAACCCGGGATCTCTACTCAAACTTCAATTGTCTCACACACTCAAATCATTATCCAAACTCAAATCATTCCAAACTCGAAACATCTTCTAAATCCTAACTTCTTCCAAACTTCAATAGTCTCATAGGCCCGAGTGCCCCACAGACTCGAACATCTCAATCTCTCCACTATTTTCAGATTCAAATGTCTCACAGACCCGAGTGTCTCACAGACTTTGATATCCCATACCTCCCACTACATAAACATCCCAAATGTCTCATAGACCGGAGCGTCTCACAGACTAACACCTCAAAAACCTTCAAAACCCCAAAATCTTCAAAAACCTGAAAACCTTGAACTACGTAAGGTCTGATCTCAACATGGAGTTGAGTACGTAGGCAGCCCATCTAGGATGCGACCCCATTCCAAACAAAAAACCCCTTTTCCCACTCTAAGGTGTTCTTTATACATCTCAAAACACTCAAACCTTCTTCGGCTCCCACAAACTTCAAACCATCAGACTCCAAGTCTTGTCTATTCACTCAACCCCCGGTTTTCCCTAACCTTCATTCTATACTCATTCAAATTCACCGATTCTTCTTCTTGGCGCTAGCTTGGCAGAAAAGCTCGCATCATCCTCCCTTTCTTCCTAATCCTATCCTTTGGCTTTAATTGAATCTCTCTAAAAAGGTTTTGAAAGAAGGCAATTCCGACAATTGGAGACCGAGATTTCCTCGGGAACCAATCCGAAGTCGTGGTCGTTGCCACTTCTAAGGGGTGTAACCCAGTACGAACCCACAATAGAATCTCTGACGCGACCAGATAAGTCCTATCCATAGGGAACAATCTCAGAGTCAACCAACGGTTTCTTAGAACCCACCTTTCTCTTCCTTTCCTAGTTCTTGGGTCAAACTAGGTGGCGACTCTAGTCAATTCTGCCTTATAGAGGCATAAGTCCGCGTGGAGCCCATGGAGAGCGGGTGTAGTGCACACTTGCACTCCCCTTTATTCTTTCTGGGAAAGACGGACGATTTAGTAGGTATTTGAGGGATGCCATGAATAACGGGCTTTCACCCTCCACAGAATGGTAGATTCTAGGATCTAGGCTCTTTAGTCAGACCATATTTGGATAGACCCCCCTCATACCGAAAAATCACCCTCCACACCCTATTCCCGCACTTCTGCTTCGGCGTTAATCAACAACCTGCATAATGGTGTAGTATCAGCGATAGATGCTGAGTATGCCGGGCCTGAACCCTAATGGTCACTTAGTCATTTTAACCATCTTATTATTAGATTGGTTTCATGCTTTACCATTTTACAGTTATAAACAATACCGTAATAAACATGTATAATATACATAGTCATCCATCCAAAACATTCATAAACACTTAACCATCCATCCAATCCAAACATTCATTTAATATCTCAACCAACAATTGTATATCGAACGTATCAAACAATTACAGTATATTGTACAATGTACAATCGCCGTAGCGTACAGTTTCCATAGTTATTTTACCTTAGCCATTAAGGCCCCATCAAACCATGTTTAATTTAATACCAGTTGGGCGTCATGTTAAGACAACCTGATAACCTCACCATGGACAGTAGTCCTCCCGTACACACAAAGGTGCTCATTTCACCAGAGGTCCGGAGGCCCCTGACTATTCTTTTGTCTCGTAAGACGTCCATATAAAAGGCCGTAGCCACCTGACCCACGATCCAAATAGGGCTCGTTGGGTATAAACCTGGAGCGGAACCCGATCGGGTACCCCTCAGTGATCACAAATGCGCAACCAAGTAGTTCGTAAACTACCGGGATTCCTCACCTCAACTCATACCATCTCTCTCTCATAATGTTTAAGATATGCTCTTAGTCTTATGGAGAATATAATTGTTAATTAGCTGCCCAATGGGTCTCACGCATACCTAGAAGTAATCTAAGTCATATTCATGTTCGAGATCCATGCTCTAGAGACCGATAATGTCGTGACTCGTCCCTAAGTGTTTTACTTAGGTTACCATATACTTAATATTAATACTATGGTATTATATCAAGTAACCGTCATGTCATCACAATAACATATATGTATGTTTATATAAGTCGATCTATAGTCGACGTAGTGTTAGTCCCGTAGGACGCTCGTGCATAATTAATTAATGCAGTAGCACACCATCACATACATGTATCCAAAACACTTAACAACAAGTGATATCAACCAAATCCGAGCCCAAGGAAATCCTTAGGACAACCCGGATCAAACCCTTTACATACCGTTCACCAAGACCTAGGATGCGCAGTGTAGACCACTAGCTCGTCAAGCGCCACCGTCTGAAGTATGATCTAAACGATAATAAAACTATAAGTCAGTCTCCATGACTAACTACATCGGTATCTTCGAATAACAAGTACCCGACAGTTCATCCCGAATTTCTAAGTTATTTGTTACGGGTTCCTCTAAACCGTCGGTTTTGTTACTTAAACTCGTAGGTCGTACTATTTCAACTGTTAAGTTTAATTCATTATATTTCTTTAATCTTATCCACCATTTAATTTAGGTAATAACCTATAGTTGCATGTATGCATGCACGACTTATTATATTGTATTGTTTTCCACCATCCATTATAATACATTGTATTATATACTCCATTATCTTAGCAAATTATATTTGCATTAAAAACTCATAACTATAGTTTGTAACTATTTTTTGTAATAACCACCACCATTATATTATATGGTCTCCAACCATTTAATATATCCATCCTTATATACATTATCCTTGTATATGTATATATTTACCATAAGGTAAGTTCCATGAGTTATAAAACTCTTATCATATGTTACATTTTTTATCTTATTAGATGATTATTCCATTAGTTTTGTATCATATTATGCAACTATATTAAGATTATTATCCTAATATTATGTAACATTTTATGTGTATCACAACTCCTAGTTTATTCAATAAATACCTTAGTTTATAATCCCATTATTTATAGTTTTCACATTATTTAATGTGAATATCCTTACTTATATTAATTCCATTAACCACCTTAATACCATATAATTGTTATACATTATAACATAGTAGACCATAGTCTAAAATTCATTTTCCAACTCTTAATTTCGGTACATCCCTTTATTTCATTTAGATTCTATTTTGATCACATAACATTATGTAATGTTATCCATATAAATCATATTATATGATATTTTATTTCCTTTAATTTATAACCTAGTTTTTATACAAAACTATATTATATTACCGAAAAGGCAACAAGGTTATAAGTTTATTTCTTTCCATAACCCATAGCTTCCTTTATTTTTACAAAATCACCCCATAATTAATACCATGTTTATATACCATATAATATAACACCTTTAACTTATAAAAGGGTATAACCTATGGTTATATTTTTAATAAAATACCGAACATACCTGGCTGTTCTATATTATTTTCCTAACCCATCAAGTTTCTATAATTGCCATTTGCCCAACTTATAACGTATAGTTTTATAATATCATTAAAACTATATATTTACACATATCTTATAAAATACTCTTATAATTCTAAAAATCACCAAACTCCACCAAAGGGTTATAAATATATTCCTAACCCTTATAATCTCGGTATTTACATTTCCACCACTTATATTTATCCATAGTGTCTTAATGACATAATAACTATATATTATACATATATAGTTTATTTTAAATTCCAAAATCACCCATAAATTCCTAAAAATTCCTATAGCCCATGGTGTTTATAATACCATTTACACCCTTAACTTCGGTAATAAACATATTTACCACATATGTTATAAAATTGTTACAATTAAATACTTATCTTATTATAAAACCTTAAATAAGTTATCTAACTTATTAATTTTCAAAACCTACCATATGGTCAGGTTGACCACCTTAATATTCCTGACCATCAATCTCCATATATTTACGGTTTTTATACCCATACTTTCTGAAACTCACCATTTAACCCCAAAACTTATAAAATCTTATAATTTTTTTTAAACTCATTTAAACCCTCTAATTTTCGGCTTTATTATTATATAGCCCCCAAATTTAATTTAATTATGGTTTTACCACAATTCCTTGCGGTAACTATACTATAATATATATGTTACCTACACTTAATTAAAACCTTATAAATACATAAATAGATGGCCTAAAGTACATGGCCTATTACAACATTAGCTTATAAAATAAATTACACATAAATGCCCAAAAGTACTTTAAACTCTCGGCCTCTTCCATATATTTTCAATATTTACCAATTTTTCCATATAATGTCTTACATTTGACAATTATTAATTAATTAGTTATAAAATTTACTAAACCATTCCTTAATCACCTAAGGTCAAAATAAGACCTTAATAATCCTTGTTCACTCACGGCACATTTATACACATATGTATAAGCACATATTAATATACCAAGTGAAGGTTTAAGTGATTTATACCTTATTTTTGCCAAGATTAGGCCTTGTTTGGCCACGGATGTTTGGAGATTAATTTTCCACAGCTTAGTTTACATGTTTTCAAACAGCAATTAAGGCATGATTAGTCTCCAAACAAGATCTAACCATAAGAAGTGTTTAATGTCTATTTTCAAGGTAAATTTACCTTAGAATACCAAGGCAAGCATAAGTGTTCTTCGGCCTGTTTTTACAGTAGAACAAGAACATCAAAAGAGCTACTAAAACCAAGCTTTAAACTGGTATAACTCAGATTAGAAGATGGCTAATTTTTACCTTGATTAAAATGCCTAAAATGGTGTTTTTTGGCTTGGATCTGGCCATACCTTGAAGCTTTGATATATCAACTGAATAATTATGTTAATATGAAGATTATAAGCTTAGAAAACAAAGCTTTACAACCGGAATTTAAGAGAATCAAAGGATAAGTGCTTAAAGCACATTTATATACCTTAAGAACAAAATTAGATTTCTCCACCTTCTTCCCTTGTTACAGCCGAGATTTGCCCTCTTTTTAACCTCCAAAACAACCTAGAAACATTGATGGAAATGGTTGATGCTTTGCTCCATGGAAAGAGGAAAGAATTGTGAAGAGAATGAACATTTAAAGGCTTAATAAGCTTACCAATGACAATTGTTGTTATCTTCTGAACTTAGTGAGTTCCCCACGGTTTGGAGAAGCCAAAGAGAGGAGGAATTCAGCTTGTGTCGGCAGGGAGTGAAGGCAAATGAAGATGGTAAGCAAAATTTGCTTTTATGTTACTTTAATTGTTACTTTTGTAATAGTATTTGGTGACTCATTACATTAGCTGGCTAATTGATTAGAGGTTGATGATTGAGTGGGCATGACATCCATAAGAGGTCGTTAGCACATGGTCAAGGTAATGGGTGACATTTGACCATGGTTAATGGTAAGTAATTAAATGTTATTTTTAGGTACTATTCATACTAAATTGCCCATTTTGATTTTATTTTTAAACTTTGATTTAGACTTATAATATAGTCTATCATGTCACATTAATGTTATAAAGAACTTAATATAGTCTTTACAGTGACAAAAAGTCATTATCTTAGAGCTCATACACAAAAAACGTGCTTTAAGGTATTTTAGTGCACATTTTGAGTCGCAAGGTGTTTCTGAGCTCTATTTTCTTTGAGAACAGTTTTGTTGTGTTCCTTACATGATATTTGATCTTAGGAATCCAACTTTACATAAAATAGAGGTCATAAGACTTTTAAGGTTCTCTTAGAGCACATTTTTGCCCTACTTGACCTTGAAGCATGTAAATGCTTGTTCTTTGTGTTGGAGTGTTTTCCAATGATTTTAGTGTGTTCCTTAATGTGTTAGTATGCTTAGGACAAAATTTTAGGTCCTAAGAAGTTCATTTGGGTATTTATTTACCCTAAACAGTCAAAGGGTGCAATATTTTGCTTTGTGTTGACCACTGTTGTTCTCCATTGACTTTTAAGGCATGTTTAGGCCTTAATTAATGTGATTAGATGTTTAATCCATGTTTTATTAGTTTGGGGTATTTCAATCTACCCCCCTTAAAAAGACTTCATCCCGAAGTCGCTTAATCAAATAGGTATGCATATAAATATGTAACTACCCATTATTCCCATAATGTATATCTATGTGATATATCATTTACACACATCGTATTGTGCTTATATAGCACATAGCCATCACTTTGTGGCGTTAGTTCAATCATATATGGATATAGGTGATCCATCCGCACCATTATTTCCTATCAATTCTACAAACCCTGACAACCTCCCCGAGGTGTCCATAACATTCCATCGTTCCACATTCCATATCTAATGATTCATTTTGTATCTAAGTGATACCATATGTAATCATTCTACAAAGCAATATAAATATATATATATATCACAAGTAGCATAAGAAAGTACTACACAGTGGGGTACATACAACATTCAAACAGGTATCTCATAAGATACATACATACAAGTGCACATCACACACCAAACAAACCAAACAACGTACGCCCCGCGTACCAAACATAACCAACAAAACCTTGTATGCCCCGCATACCACCAATTCACTATATGTCATGCATACGAAACAAAAAAACCTCGTATGCCCCGCATACCACAAACAACAAAACTTAGTGCACACGTGCACAACCAAGAGGCTCTACCCCCCTTAAAAAGGGTTTACGCCCCCGTACCCCCACAAGTATACAACAACCGCTCAACAAGGAGCGCTGGATACTTGGCTCTCAAAGAGTTCTCCAACTCGTGGATTATCCTCATATCAGAGAGACGGGTATGACTCTAGCCCTTCTGGGCTCCACAATACCTAAAGGTGAGGCACTGAACTATTTGTGCTCTCTCCCAAGTTCGTTCTAATGGGCCCACTCGCTCCGTACTGAGGTGCAGACCTATGAACATAGGCTCAGTTTACCTCTTTTCATTGCTGTGTATCCACTCATTTGGATCACTAGCATACATACGTGTGTCTTCTCTCACTGATATTCAGCTTGAGGTGTAATATGACATTGGCTATTGTTAGTACTTAGTGCTCCTTGCACTTGTCTTGGTAATATTAAGACGTACCAGCCTACATGTCCACGGAGATAAAGCTTGTCATTCGTGTCTCCAAGTGGTTTTGTTCCGGAGTAACACACTGTTGTAGTTCTTTTATACACACTCGTGTTGATATCCATTACATCTTCCCGTATTCGCACTAGATAACTAACTGCATGAGTGCAATACCAAAACATTCAGTCCTACAGAGTGCAGAGGTGTAAACTCTCAGCAGCTAATATCTAATGAGTCAAACAGATAAGATGAGCGAATTATCATGTGAGTGGTACATTCCAAGTCCATTGTTCCTTGCTTAAGTTATCTGCTAATATATTAGCTTTGTCTCTCATCATTGCGTAGTCACGCGTTTATGTCCACATCATCTGGTAGATTTCCTCTGGATTGCAAGAGTTTGCTCGATCCTTATGAGGATTCTATATATTATTCATCCAAAATGGGTTTTCATGTTTCTTTCCTTCAGTTTCACGTCCTTGAAAGGTTCCCTTGTCTTCACTGTATCTTGTCTACTGCTCCCTGTTGAAGGTTCTTGATTTCTCTAGCCCGTTTGTTTAACTGCGGCTCTTCTCGTCCATCTTCGAGGTAATCCGTAACACTGTCCTTAGTATGGAGTTGACTTACTTCTCGTGTTCCTAATACTACTTGTCTACTTGCATGGGGTACCGTACTGATACATTACTACTTACCCGACTAACTCATAAATAAGTTTGTTAGGCCCACATGCTCCTATCGGAGTGCGGTCGTCCCATGTCTCATTTAGTAAACTGGTAATGTCTGTCACACGGGTATTGTGAAGTATTTGGTTGTCAATCTCCCTTTGATGGATATCCTTTTTTTCCTTATTTCTTCTTTTTTTTTTCTTTTTTATTGTTCACTAGTTCGTGTTGTCGGTTATCTTGAAAAAAGTGTTATTGCCCTAGTGGCATCAGTGGTAATTCGTGCCATAAGCCGGTGTTATTCAGCTCGGTGTAAGTAAAATTCGTGCTATATTTAACAAACTTGGTTCTCCTATCTCGACCTCATTGAGTATAACACATATTTCTTTCCTGCCTGTTTATCATGATCATATCTCATCCATAGTTCGTATTCATTCCCTCATCCGTTTAATTGGATATATTGCAGATTGCATAATAGCTTGAGCAACTTGGCTCTTCGCTTCCCAACCATCCTCACTGACGATGGTGCATCTACAAAGGGTATGCTTGTCCATAAGGACTAAACATTCATCACTGGTAGTGATTAGCATTAAATGCGGGTATACACTGATGGTATTTGGCTAATAAGCCTTGTCTGAAAATTCTCGAACAATTTAACTGGTGTGGTTTACAATCACAGTGGTTGTATAATTTCTTCAGTTGTAGTGGTTGGACTAACGGTCCTTCCGTAGTTGCATAGGTTTCTAATCTCAATGTTTGAATGAAAATATGAAAATAATTTTTTTTATATATATAAATAAAGATTTAAAAAGTAGTAGTAGTTGCAGTTGCTTTGCTTGTGTTGCTGCTTGCTGCAAGTGCGCAAGGCAGATGGAAATTCCATTGGTTTACTTGTCATAGCGCTTGCAATAGCAAGTGCGCCATGCAGGTGGAAACTTTGGTTCAACAGTTACCGGTCTCATTTAATCTGCGTCGTTGAGTATGGGCTACATGATAATGTAAGCATTTACATCCTGTTCATATATATATAATCCATCAAGGCTCCAAGGTTACTCGCATTGAGTCCACATAACTAGTCTCAAAAGTCATACACAAAAGGCGAGTGGTTAATGACACACTCCCACATATTTATAACATAAGTCTGCCTAACATCCAAGGTAAGTACACAACATAGTAAGCAAAAGTCTTCCACCTGCGGTCTCATGGAGTCAAGGTACTCATGCCCTATCTACTCCCTTGCCTTTCTGGGCTCCAGCATCAGTAGATGTCTGGCCATCCTGACCGCCTCGTGGTACTCCAGATCCTCCAACTGAGGTGTTCTGAGTATTCCTTGGTGGCCTGTAGTTACGGCTCTCAGGGTTCATCCAGCACTCGAACTCCCGGTGGTCCTCTTTCTTGCAGCACCGACACTCAACTTTGCGGCCACTGCAGTCGACCCCAGGATGGTCCTTCCCACAACGCTTGCAATAGAAATGGCGCTGAGGCTGTCCGGTGCCTAATGGTAGCAATTAGTTTAAGTTAAGATACGATGATATAAAGGTTAAGGTCACAATTCAATTTAAGAGGTAGGTGTTCTCACCCTTAGGAGGTGCAGATCTCAAGGCTGAGCATCTATAACTGGGCCGGTCAACCGAAGGACGGGCTCTTTCCCCTTCGCTCCCTGGTGACCCTGCTGCCCTTTCTTCTGAAAGAATTTCCTGTTTAAGGTCTCGGGTGAGCATTCATAAGGTATTTAATATGGTAAACAATTTAGAATGGGATAAGTCCTTACTTTCCCTTCTTCTGGCCATCGCCTGAAGATGCTCCTCTACCCACAAACTCTCCCTCAGGGTTCTTTCTCTTCTTTGTCCCGAGAGTCTCTTCCCGAGTCTGGAGCATTAGCTCCGTCCTCGAGGCAGCGTCATAACACTCCTGGAATCTCATTGGTAAGTTCTCACAAGGTTAATCGGTAGTGTAGTAAGTAAAGAATTTATGGCTTTCATGTGAATACCTGGATGGTAGTGTAGAGGGTAGCACCCATCGCCATCTGGATGCGAAACAACAATCCCCCCCGGAACTTTTCGACCTTCACGGTCTCTGAGTAATCAACACCGGGATAAAGTCCAGTAGACCAATGAATCGAGCGTAGTACTCATCCACGGTCAGACCTCCCTGAGATAATGTCTCGAACTCATGGCGCTTCTTCTGCTTGAGGTGTGCCGGGTAGTACTTCCCCCTCAGTAACTCGACAAAGGCAGCCCACGAAAAGTCGGGTGTAGCCAGGTGATGGTCCTTGACCAACCTCCACCAAGTGCTGGTGCATCCTTCAGATGGAAAGCAGCAATGACGACCCTCTGGCCGGCAGGAACTTGCAAAGCTTCGTAGGCCTTCTCATGTTCAACTATGAAACACTCTAAGGCTACGGGGTCTGGCTCCCCTGAATATGTAGGTGGTCGGGTCTCGGTAACTGACTTCAGCCAGTTCGTTTCTCTGGGCTGTGGCGGGTGGGCTGGTGCTCCTCCAATTTGAGTACCAAGCTGTGCGAGAACGGCAGCAATCGTCTCTGCAACTCCTGGAATCACGGGGTCACCGCCTCCACCTCTACCATTACCACACCCTCTAGTTCTCCCAGACATCTGTAGTACAATATGTCACATAAATACTCGGTAATTTTACCGTACACAACCAGTAGATATTGAATTGCCTTTAAGGCTAATATGTCACGCAACTTGCGTTACTAAACACAATATCTTTTAAGACGAGTCGTCTCGTACCACACAAACGTTTCCCGTAATTTCCTAAGTCCTATGCTCACTGTCTTAACCTATTTCCTCGTTATCAGAGCGGAGTACCGCTCTGATACCACTTTTGTAACACCCCTCTCCTTAATCACGTAATAATCCTTCACGTAGCAATAAATAAAGTGTCTTACAGCGGAAGAAATAATAACAACAACAATACTCACTCGGGTGTCACCGGCCATTACTCGCCCATGCGAGCAACGAAGCCAACTATATCCAACAACCAACATAAACAAACTGCTAACCGCCGTGATAACGAGATAATTCCTATACATCATACTAGGTCCATAAACCATAAACATCGACAAGTGAGCGTCTACTCAATCCTGAATATACATAACCGTACCATATTACAACTCCATGTGCGGTAATTAAAATAAACTCTAATTACCCTGTTCCCGCACTTCGGCTTCGGCGATAATCAACAACCTGCATAATGGTGTAGTATCAGCGATAGACGCTGAGTATGTCGGGCCTGGACCCTAATGGTCACTTAGTCATTTTAACCATCTTATTATTAGATTGGTTTCATGCTTTCCATTTTACAGTTATAAACAATACCGTAATAAACATGTATAATATACATAGTCATCCATCCAAAACATTCATAAACACTTAACCATCCATCCAATCCAAACATTCATTTAATATCTCAACCAACAATTGTATATCGAACGTATCAAACAATTACAGTATAGTACAATGTACAATCGCCGTAGCGTACAGTTTCCATAGTTATTTACCTTGGCCTAAGGCCCCATCCAAACCATGTTTAATTTAATACCAGTTGGGCGTCATGTAAGACAACCCGATAACCTCACCATGGACAGTAGTCCTCCCGTACACACAAAGGTGCTCATTTCGCCAGAGGTCCAGAGGTCCGGAGGCCCCTGACTATTCTCTTTTGTCTCGTAAGACGTCCATATAAAAGGCCGTAGCCACCTGACCCACGATCCAAATAGGGCTCGTTGGGTATAAACCTGGAGCGGAACCCGATCGGGACCCCTCAGTGATCACAAATGCGCAACCAAGTAGTTCGTAAACTACCGGGATTCCTCACCTCAACTCATACCATCGCTCTCTCATAATGTTTAAGATATGCTCTTAGTCTTATGGAGAATATAATTGTTAATTAGCTGCCCAATGGGTCTCACGCATACCTAGAAGTAATCTAGGTCATATTCATGTTCGAGATCCATGCTCTAGAGACCGACAATGTCGTGACTCGTCCCTAAGTGTTTTACTTAGGTTACCATATACTTAATATTAATACTATGGTATTATATCAAGTAACCGTCATGTCATCACAATAACGTATATGTATGTTTATATAAGTCGATCTATAGTCGACGTAGTGTTAGTCCCGTAGGACGCTCGTGCATAATTAATTAATGCAGTAGCACACAATCACATACATGTATCCAAAACACTTAACACACAAGTGATATCAACCAAATCCAGCCCAAGGAAATCCTTAGGACAACCCGGATCAAACCCCTTTACATACCGTTCACCAAGACCTGGGATGCGCAGTGTAGACCACTAGCTCGTCAAGCGCCTCCGTCTGAAGTATGATCTAAACGGTAATAAAACTATAAGCCAGTCTCCATGACTAACTACATCCGGTATCTCCGAATAACAAGTAACCCCGACAGTTCATCCCCGAATTTCTACAGTTATTTGTTACGGGTTCCTCTAAACCGGTCGGCTTTGTTACTTAAACTCGTAGGTCGTACTATTTCAACTGTTAAGTTTAATTCATTATATTTCTTTAATCTTATCCACCATTTAATTTAGGTATATAACCTATAGTTGCATGTATGCATGCACGACTTATTATATTGTATTGTTTTCCACCATCCATTATAATACATTGTATTATATACTCCATTATCTTAGCAAATTATATTTGCATTCAAAAACTCATAACTTATAGTTTGTAACTATTTTTTGTAATAACCACCACCATTATATTATATGGTCTCCAACCATATTATATATCCATCCTTATATACATTATCCATGTATATGTATATATTTACCATATAGGTAAGTTCCATGAGTTATAAAACTCTTATATCATATGTTACATTTTTTTATCTTATATTAGATGATTATTCCAATTAGTTGTATCATATTATGCAACTTATATTAAGATTATTATCCTAATATTATGTAACATTTTATGTTGTATAATCACAACTCCTAAGGTTTATTCAATAAATACCTTAGTTTATAAATCCCATTTATTTATAGTTTGTCACATTATTTAATGTGAATATCCTTACTTATATCAATTCCATTAAACCACCTTAATACCATATAATTGTTATAACATTTATAACATAGTAGACCATAGTCTAAAATTCATTTTCCAACTCTTAATAATTCGGTACAGCCCTTTATTTCATTTAAATTCTATTTTGACCACATAACATTATGTAATGTTATACCATATACTAATATCATATAATATGATATTTTTATTTCCGTTAATTTATATCCTATAGTTTTTATACAAAACTATATTATATTACCGAAAAGGCAACAAGGTTATAAGTTTATTTCTTTCCATAACCCATAGCTTCCTTTATTTACAAAATCAGCCCATAATTAATACCATGTTATATATACCATATAATATAACATCTTTAACTTATAAAAGGGTATGACCTATGGTTATATTTTTAATAAAATACCGAACAGACCTTGTGTTGTTCTATATTATTTTCCTAACCCATCATGTTTCTATAATTGCCATTTGGCCCAACTTATAACGTATAGTTTTATAATATCATTAAAACTATATATTATACACATATCATATAAAATACTCTTATATAATTCTAAAAATCACCAAATTCCACCAAAGGGTTATAAATATTATTCCTAACCCTTATAATCTCGGTATTTACATTTCCACCACTTATATTTATCCAAAGTGTCTTAATGACATAATAACTATATATCATACATATATAGTTTATTTTAAATTCCAAAATCAACCCAATAAATTCCTAAAAATTCCTAATAGCCCATGGGTGTTTATAATACCATTTTACACCCTTAACTTTCGGTAATAACATATTACCACATATGTTATAAAATTGTTACAATTAAATACTTATCTTATTATAAAACCTTAAATAAGTTATCTAACTTATTTAATTTGGTCAAAACCTACCATATGGTCAAGGTTGACCACCTTAATATTTCCTTGACCATCAATCTCCATATATTACGGTTTTATACCCATACTTTCTAGAAATCACCATTTAACCCCAAAACTTTATAAAATCTTATAATTTTTATTTAAACTCATTTAAACCTCTAATTTTCGGCTTTATTATTATAGCCCCCAAATTTAATTTAATTATGGTTTACCACAATTCCTTGCGGTAATATATATATGTTACCTAAACTTAATTAAAACCTTATAAATACATAAATAAAATGGCCTAAAGTACATGGCCTTATTACAAACATTAGCTTATAAAATAAATTACACATAAATGCCCAAAAGTACTTTAAACTCTCGGCCTCTTCCATATATTTTCAATATTTACCAATTTTTCCATATAATGTCTTACATTTGACAATCATGTTAATTAATTAGTTATAAAATTTACTAAACCATTCCTTAATCACCTAAGGTCAAAATAATACCTTAATAATCCTTGTTCACTCACGGCACATTTATACACATATGTATAAGCACATATTAATATACCAAGTGAAGGTTTAAGTGATTTATACCTTATTTTTGCCAAGTTTAGGCCTTGTTTGGCCACGGCTGTTTGGAGATTAATTTTCCACAGCTTAGTTTACATGTTTTCAAACAGCAATTAAGGCATGATTAGTCTCCAAGCAAGATCTAACCATAAGAAGTGTTTAATGTCTATTTTCAAGGTAAATTTACCTTAGAATACCAAGGCAAGCATAAGTGTTCTTCGGACTGTTTTTACAGTAGAATAAGAGCATCAAAAGAGCTACTAAAACCAAGCTTTAAACTGGTATAACTCAGATTAGAAGATGGCTAATTTTTACCTTGATTAAAATGCCTAAAATGGTGTTTTTGGCTTGGATCTGGCTATACCTTGAAGCCCTTGATATATCAACTGAATAATTATGTTAAGATGAAGATTATAAGCTTAGAAAACAAAGCTTTACAACCGGAATTTAAGAGAATCAAAGGATAAGTGCTTAAAGCACATTTTTATACCTTAAGAACAAAATTAGATTTCTCCACCTTCTTCCCTTGTTACAGCCGAGATTTGCCCTCTTTTTAACCTCCAAAACAACCTAGAAACATTGATGGAAATGGTTGATGCTTTGCTCCATGGAAAGAGGAAAGAATTGTGAATAGAATGAACATTTAAAGGCTTAATAAGCTTACCAATGGCAATTGTTGTTATCTTCTGAACTTAGTGAGTTCCCCACGGTTTGGAGAAGCCAAAGAGAGGAGGAAGGCAGCTTGTGTTGGCAGGGAGTGAAGGCAAATGAAGATGGTAAGCAAAATTTGCTTTTATGTTACTTTTGTAATAGTATTTGGTGACTCATTACATTAGCTGGCTAATTGATTAGAGGTTGCTGATTGAGTGGGCATGACAGCCATAGGAGGTCGTCAGCACATGGTCAAGGCAATGGGTGACATTTGACCATGGTTAATGGTAAGTAATTAAATGTTATTTTTGGGTACTATTCATACTAAATTGCCCATTTTGATTTTATATTTATACTTTGATTTAGACTTTATAATATAGTATATCATGTCACATTAATGTTATAAAGAACTTAATATAGTCTTTACAGTGACAAAAAGTCATTATCTTAGAGCTCACACACAAAAAACGTGCTTTAAGGTATTTTAGTGCACATTTTGAGTCGCAAGGTGTTTCTGAGCTCTATTTTCTTTGAGAACAGTTTTGTTGTGTTCCTTACATGATATTTAATCTTAGGAATCCAACTTTACATAAAATAGAGGTCATAAGACTTTTAAGGTTCTCTTAGAGCACATTTTTGCCCTACTTGACCTTGAAGCATGTAAATGCTTGTTCTTGTGTTGGAGTGTTTTCCAATGATTGTAGTGTGTTCCTTAATGTGTTAGTATGCTTAGGACAAAATTTTAGGTCCTAAGAAGTTCATTTGGGTATTTATTTACCCTAAACAGTCAAAGGGTGCAATATCTTGCTTTGTGTTGACTACTGTTGTTCTCTATTGACTTTTAAGGCATTTTTAGGCCTTAATTAATGTGATTAGATGTTTAATCCATGTTTTATTAGTTTGGGGTATTTCACCATTCCCACTTGACCGAATTGAGGAGAGGAGGAGCAAGAGGAGAATTAAAGAGAACTTGTGAAATTAAGGTAAGAAAACTACCTTAATAACTATCTTGATTGTTTAAGCATTTGGGATGGGTTAAATTGAATAATGAACCCAAAATATGAAAATAATGTGTTTAGTTGATTTTGAGAGAGCTTGTGAATTGTTGGTTTGAATTGAGGGCCTTGGAGCCAAAGGATTTGAGTTTGTGGTTATATTGTGGTTTATTAAGATTTTGGAGCTATATTGTGATTTGGTGAATTTTGGATTGATATTGAGTGCTGGTAGGACCCTTGTAAGGGTGTGGCTAGTTTAGGATTGAAAATGGTGAAAAAATATGAGTTTGGACATGCAAGGTTTATGGGGAGGTTATGGCAAAATTTCGGTAGGAAATAAGTGTTCTTAGATGACTTGGTACATGAGAGAACTTAGGTGTTTATTTGGGTTGAGTTAGTGGATTAACAATCTTGGAAGGGAAGAAGGAGAAAGGATCAGAGAGGAGTATAAAAATCTGTAGCATAAGAGGTGAGGTGACTTAGAAATTCTAGAAAATGAGTTAGTGTGTATAATCATGGAAATGGAGAGTGAACTTGGGTTTAGAAAATGCAATTGTCTAGGAATGATTTGGTAAGGTTGGTGGAAGTTTATGGAACAACAAAAGAAGTTTCAAATGCACTGTTGTGCTTAAGTGTAACAGAGGGAATGGGAAATCTATAGAAATGGACAAGAATTTAGTGGTGAGTTCGACCAATGAGTTGAAGAGGGTTAGAGCATGTTTTAGAGTGTTTAAACATGTAGGAAACATGTGGAAAGGTTAGGAAATGATTAGGGGTGAATTGGGGGTTGAAAACTGTCCAAAAACTGTAAATTTTGACAGTTCCAGAGGTGGTCCGGGTTTGCAAATCGGTATGCAAACCCGGACCATAGCAAAAACACGACATAAACTCATTTCAGGGGGTGGTCCGGTGATAAGTGTCTAAATGAGCATGTTTTATGGGTGTATTTCATATATTATATCAGCACTTTTCTGCTCATTTCTCACTTATCGTATGTTTTTCCTCTAGTTTATGTTTTATTGATTATCTCACAAATTTATTGGTTTAAACATGAGGAAAAACCAAGCTGGAAGTAAAGTAGACGAAGAGACGAACGTATAGACGCAAACGGCTCAGAAAACCGAGTCCAAACGAAGAATCTAGAGCCGGTCAAAGTTTGAAGAAAATAAGTCACGACCATATACATGCAACCGCATGCATTCAGGCGAACGCCATGCGGACAGAAGTGCAACCGCCTAGCCAGGGGCGGACGCCATGCGGACAACACACTTGCAACAACCGCCTAGCTAGAGGCGGACGTGAGGCGGACGTGACTAAGAATCAGTCGTGCGCCAGTTTTCTTCTTCGCCCGTCGTCTGCAACTTGCTTCCGTCATATCCATCTACTCCGCACCGCCTACCTTAAATCTCTCACGCGTTTCAGCTCTGTCCCCTGCAATTAATGAGCAATCAATGAGCAGCCAATCTGCAGTCAAATTCGTACGGATCTACCTCTCCTCTGCCTATATATAAACCCAGTCATTCTACCTTAAATCAGTGTGCCTCTGTGCCTGTACGACGGGAGTGAAGAATTCATTCACCACACTCATCCATTCGCTTCCACTTATTTTTCTCCCGTAACACCACAACATTCCACACTCCACACTCACGCATGACAAAAAGAAATAGAAGAGCAGCAGTGCGAGCGAGAGCAGACCAGTTCTTTCTCTGAAATAATGTCAAAATCTATTTGCTATCTTCTTATCTCGTTAATGTCTGAGTAATTTTCTTTTGTATCCTAGGATGGGGGTTTATTTCTAATATTACATAAAACAGTATTTATCACCTGTCTCTCTTATTTAACTTGTTTTAATTCCTTTCAACTAATATTGTTAAATGCTTATTCTGACTAAATACTACTGCATTTTATGGTAACTATCAACATATGATTTTGAGATAGTCTAAGTACCACAAATGAATTAATCTTAGTATTTACCTCCGGATTGAGCAGGAAAATATTAAGGCTATTATTAAGAGTTCGTAACTGACAATTATTAACTCTAATAGACAATAAATAATTGAGACATGGTTATAAATCTGTTTAAGTAATTTAGGCGATTCCCCCGCTATCCTAGGATACATTTTTCCATCCACATCACTTAATTCACCTTTTTTTACTGTTTTAAATTATTTCTGTACTAATCCAACAACAAATCAAGCTTGCCTCCGGCTAAACCCTTTTACAGTTTTATTAACTACCAAGACTAGGATAATTGAACAATCTCTCTGTGGATACGACACTTGTTTTACTACTCCGAATAGGTACACTTGCCTATTAGTTTGCTATAAATCTAAATTTACTATAGTGTAGTTTTATCCCAACAAGTTTTTGGCGCCATTGCCGGGGAGAGTGATTCCATCAATTTCCCTAGTTTCCGGTAGTTCACTTGCTATACTGTAATATTCTGTATAATATTTTGTTGTTTGTCTAACTTCGGACATCTAACTTCGGACATCTGACATCTAACTTTGGACATCTAACTTCTGACATTAAATTTCTGTTCTTAATATTATTGTCATTTAATTTCCATTGTCCTTAACATTTAATCTCCATTGTCCTTAACATTTAATTTCCATTGTCCTTATAGTTTCCAGTATACTAACTCCTAACTTTAATTTTCTGTCATTTCTTTCCATTGTCTCTAACTACTAACTTATAATTTCTGTCTCTAACTACTAACTTATAATTTCTGTCTCTAACTACTAACTTATAATTTCTGTCATTTAATTTCCCTTGTCATTTAATTTTCTGTCATTTTACTCTTCTTAAAAGAAAAGAAATATATATATATATATATATAAATACAAAAAAATATATATATCAGTGTTGTTTAATTAACGTTTATTGGCCTAACCAATATCTCTGTCTTTCTTTATCTGTTTACTAATTAATTTTGCAGTTTCTGACGAACCACAAGTTATCTTTGTGCATGCCAAACACTCGAACTCGAGGTTCTCCACCAATCAGTCCGAGACCCGAACCCGAGCGCACTTTATTACAAGCACAAAGAAACCTGAGAAATCAAGCCATGGCCAATAACGAAGTTATAAATGAAATGGACCATGCAAATCAACCAGAACACCGTGCTCTCTCTGACTACCACCAACCGGATACCGAAGGAAGAGCATCAGCCATAGTTCTCCCCGAACTAACACCGCAAGAAGCCGGACGATGGACTTTCAAAACCCACTACATCACCGCCGTCCGGGATTTAGGCAAGTTTAGTGGAGCGAACCCAGATGAAGCCCCAAATCATCTGAGTCTCTTCCTAGACTTCTGCAATTCCTTTGGTCAAACCGGCAACGTCAAAGAAAGAATCCGTTTACAACTATTTCCTCACTCGTTGTCGGATTCAGCAAACAGGTGGTACCGAAGTCTTCCCTCCCGATCAATCACCACATGGCTGCAAATGGCCCAAAAATTCCTTGCCAAATACTACCCAACCAGTAGAACGAGGCAATTGATCGGAGAAATCAACACATTCTGTCAGGAACCGGGAGAAACGTTGTACGACGCATGGGACAGATTCAAGGATATGCTAATGAAATGTTCCCACCATGGTCTCGACGATCAATCCCTCTGCCTGTCATTCTTCAACGGTTTAGATGATGGGAACCGACTACTCGTAAATTCCTCTGCAGGAGGAAGTTTCATGATGAAATCTCCTAAAGAAGGAATGGACCTTCTCGAAACCATGACGAGCAATACCAGACAGTGGACGAGATCCAAGGGAAGAACGCCACGCGCAGCAGGCCTACTCCACGTTGAGCCTACGGATCATTTATCGGCTCAGATCTCGTCCCTTGCAAAGATGGTGGAAAAGCTAACAACATCTCAAAACGAAATCGTAAAAACAATAGCTTCCCCACCTACAAGTTCACCACCAGTTCCACCTACAGAAGGATGTGTCATATGCGCCGGTCCTCATGAAACCCATCAGTGCGAAGGCAAAGGCCAGTACGAGGATGTACAATTCATAGGAAACCGCCCCGGTAATTCCTACAACAATAACATCAACAACAACTACCCATGGAGAAATCACCCGAATTTCTCATGGAAAAATAATGATCAGAACCAAGGAGGGCAGAACAACATTTCCAATACCTATCAGGGAAACCGACCCCAACCAAACTCTAATATGGGTTATAGAGCACAAGGTGCCCCTCCAGGTTTCCAACAACAACAACAACAACCATCTTCATCCTCTGTTGATCCAAATGCAGAACTCAAAGAGATGATGAAGGGTTACATGTCTATGACTCAGAACCAGCTTTCTGCACAAGAAGCCTTCAACCAGAAAATCGAAGGTAAATTCAATCAACTTGCAGAACATCTTGCTCGAAGACCGCCAGGGGCTCTCCCCAGCCAAACTGAACCAAATCCAAGAGAGCAAGCCAAATGCATCTATGTGAAGGAGCACGATGAAGAAAAGATGGAGGTGGCTAAAACAGCTAAAGTTCCAGAACTACACCCTTCCCTCCAAGAATGGGTTGTAGCAATCGAAACTTCCAAAAGGAATGTAGCTGAACTCGAAAGCACCGCCACAGTCTATAGAAATCGCATTCAATCTGAGAATACCTACCTTGAGAACTTGGTGGCCGGTTATGAAAATGAAAAGCTCGACTTTGAAGAAGAAGAAGAGGTTAAGGCGATAACCTTGAGAAGCGGTAAGAAAACCGACGAGATTCACATCCCGCAAAGGTCAGAAGAATCCAAAGAGGATAGTGAAGAAACAGTTGAGGTCCCAGTAGAAAAAATATCTCCCACCATCCTCACTATTCCATCAGCTTCAAAACCTTCTTCACAAGAACCGCCTATACCATTTCCCCACCGACTCCAAAAGCAGAAGTTGGATAATGAATATGGTAAGTTTCTAGCAATGCTGAAGCAACTAAACGTCAATATACAGTTTGTAGACCTCATTGCCAAAATGCCAAACTACGCCAAATTCCTCAAACACCTTATCTCCAACAAAACTAAATTGGCCGAAGTCGGTACGGTACCTCTCAATGTAGCTTGCTCAGCTATTCTGCAACAACCACTACCTTCTAAATGCAATGATCCGGGCAGCTTCACCATTCCAGTCACAATTGGTAGCACCTCATTTCCATACTCCCTATGCGATCTAGGTGCCTCCATAATTTGATGCCCCTCTCCACTTTCAAAAAGTTGGGAATTGGAGAAATGAAAAAGACTAAGATGACCCTTCAACTGGCGATGGTTCGGTAACTTACCCAAGCGGAGTGGTGGAGGATGTTATCATTAAAGTGGAGCACTTATACTTCCCATGCGATTTTGTCATTTAGACATCGAAGAGAATCCACTACACCCCTCCTTGGACGACCTTTCCTCGCCACAGCCGATGTGCACATTTCGGTGGCCCAGGGGACAATCACCCTCCAAGCTTATAATGAAAAACTGGAGTTTGCATCAGGACGGTCTCCAGATAACAAATCAAAAGATCTCAAGTTTGTGCGGGACACTCAATCACCATCATCCCCACTTCTCTTTATCACCCTTCCAGACGACATGTCTATTACAGAGATACTACCACCAATCCCGGATGAAGAGCGGGATAAGAAAAGAAAACATGCATCCAGGTGGACTCTCAAAAATACCATCGAGTCATGCTTTGGATCTACTCCTCATAACCACCCCCCGTGATCGATCTAAACGACAAAGCGTCTAGCCAAAGACGTTAAAGAAGGGCAGCTTTCCGGGAGGCAACCCGGACGAACTTATCTTTTATATGCTTTTATGCTCTTTTAATTATCAGGTTCTCTTTCAATTTTGTTTTTGCTCACTATTAACCCCGTTTGTAGTATGGTTGCTTCTAGTGTCTTATCCAGGTGCAACTTCATGTCTACACCGCAACCAAGCTACGCTACTTGAGGCTGAAGCTCAAGTGTGGGGGAACTCTTATAACGCTAGCAAAAATAATCTCAGGGGAGTACCAGTTTCTTTAATTATGCTTTTATTTAAATAAATCATGCAGAGGAGAGTTTATGTGCTTAAATGAATATTCGTGAGCTTCGTGTTCTCTCTATTTTATCTACTTACCGAAAAGGTCTTCTGAAACCTTCCCTTGTTTTTCTGGTGAACAATGAGGACATTGTTCAATTTAAGTGTGGGGGAGTGTGCCCTTTTCGGTGACATTTTATGCTAAAATGCTTAATCTCTCTGCTTATCTTGCGTTTGTCCAAATTTAAAAATTTGTGGACCCTGCTGATGTGGGTTGTTCTCTTTAAGAATAAATACTGTTATGAATTGTGGGATAAATGGTATAAATGGTAAAAAAATTAAAAATTTTGATTACTTTTGAGGAGCATTTTTATGCGGTGTGACCAAATGATCTGAAATGGATGGATTTTTATTACTCAGGGGTTCCTTCTGTCTTCTTTCTTAGGGATTGCTAAGGGGTGCTTCTCTGTCAAAAAGGAAAAAATGAAATAAATAAGGGACTTGCGAGACACCATTGGTAACCAACAAAGAGAGTTGAGTGTTCTTAAATACAAAAGCTTGATGCTTACATATTATCTTCTCATCTCTTATGCAAAAGCGAAACAAATGCTTAAATCTATTTTTCCTTTTGTTTTCTCCTCAAAAGCCCATTCTTGAGAGAAGTTGGCCATGGTAAAAGTTCTCAAAGTCACCTAAATCAAGAAGCATTGAAGTACTCCGGATCATACCCCGAAAATCTAATTTTTATTTTTACCCTGAGTACATCTATGCCACCAATAGGTGATGGATCACACTCCTCTAAAAAGTTTAAGATCATGTACTATTGACTTCTTTATCCTACCCTTCATAATAGTATTTGTTAATATTGAGCATTCCCTACTTGTTTGGGTACATGGTTTTGCTTGAGGACAAGCAAAAGGTAAGTGTGGGGGTGTGATAAGTGTCTAAATGAGCATGTTTTATGGGTGTATTTCATATATTATATCAGCACTTTTCTGCTCATTTCTCACTTATCGTATGTTTTTCCTCTAGTTTATGTTTTATTGATTATCTCACAAATTTATTGGTTTAAACATGAGGAAAAACCAAGCTGGAAGTAAAGTAGACGAAGAGACGAACGTATAGACGCAAACGGCTCAGAAAACCGAGTCCAAACGAAGAATCTAGAGCCGGTCAAAGTTTGAAGAAAATAAGTCACGACCATATACATGCAACCGCATGCATTCAGGCGGACGCCATGCGGACAGAAGTGCAACCGCCTAGCCAGGGGCGGACGCCATGCGGACAACACACTTGCAACCGCCTAGCTAGAGGCGGACGTGAGGCGGACATGACTAAGAATCAGTCGCGTGCCAGTTTTCTTCTTCCACTGGTGCGGACGGAGGCAAAAAACGCGGTCGAAACTGCTCATAAACGACGGTTTTGAACCGTATTTTATACCCCCGTCGTTTTTTTGTCAAATATCTTAAGCGACGGTTCGAGAACCGTCTTTTAAGATGACTTTAAGCGACGGTTTTGATGAACCGTCTTTTAAAAGCTCTAGAACGTAAAAAAACTGAATCTAGTCTAATGCGACTAGATTAATTTCTATTCTGTAGTGCTGTCATCTGGATTCGAACTCACGACCGATGGTACTCACACCCCACACACGCGTCCCCCAACCACTAGACTACAACATCAACTCGTTCATTTTATGAACAAACACATATGTAGCAATTATATAACTTAATCTTTTAATTATTGGAATTTTAATTCCAATTTTAATTTGTTCACTCCTATACAAATTATAATAAGTAGTTAGGCATCGTAATAGGTAAATAAGCATCGTATTATATACATACTAAAGATATTATAAGATTACATATATGTACATATAGTTACAATGTTAATTATAAAAAGACTAATTTACTAAAGTAAAAAATTAATGCTAATTATAAAATATAAATTTTATTAAATTATATATATACATGCAATATCTCACTACCTATTTTATGAAGTTTAACCAAGTTACTAAAATGATAAATACTAATTATAAAATTATATAATAAAACCAAGTTACAATGCTAATTATGAAATTATATAAATAATAAATATTTTTTTCAATAATAATTACAATGCTATTATAAAAAGACTAATTTATTAAGCTTTTATAACATATATATATTTAGCACTTTAAATGACGGTTTCAAGTAAACCGTCTTTTAAGAGTGCTTCGCCAGCACTTTAAATGACGGTTTCAAGTAAACCGTCGTTTAAGAGTGCTTGGCCAGCACTTTAAATGACGGTTTCAAGTAAACCGTCTTTTAAGAGTGCTTCGCCAGCACTTTAAATGACGGTTCATTTAAAACCGTCTTTTAAGAGTGCTTCGCGCGCGTATGAGCAGCACTTTAAATGACGGTTTCAGATAAACCGTCTTTTAAGAGTGCACTTTAAAAGACGGTTCTAACAAAACCGTCTTTTAAAGTCTCTTCGCGCGCGCCCACGGCTAATTTAAGACGATTTTCGGTAAAACCGCCTTTTATAGGCCGTATTTTTTGATATTTTTTCCACTAGTGTTCGCCCGTCGTCTGCAACTTGCTTCCGCCATATCCATCTACTCCGCACCGCCTACCTTAAATCTCTCACGCGTTTCAGCTCTGTCCCCAGCAATTAATGAGCAATCAATGAGCAGCCAATCTGCAGTCAAATTCGTACGGATCTACCTCTCCTCTGCCTCTATATAAACCCAGTCATTCTACCTTAAATCAGTGTGCCTCTGTGCCTGTACGACGGGAGTCTGAAGAATTCATTCACCACACTCATCCATTCGCTTCCACTTATTTTTCTCCCGTAACACCACAACATTCCACACTCCACACTCACGCAGTGACAAAAAGAAATAGAAGAGCAGCAGTGCGAGCGAGAGCAGACCAGTTCTTTCTCTAAAATAATGTCAAAATCTATCTGTGCTATCTTCTTATCTCCGTTAATGTCTGAGTAATTTTCTTTTGTATCCTAGGATGGGGGTTTATTTCTAATATTACGTAAAACAGTATTTATCACCTGTCTCTCTTATTTAACTTGTTTTAATTCCTTTCAACTAATATTGTTAAATGCTTATTCTGACAAAATACTGCATTTTTATGGTAACTATCAACATATGATTTTGAGATAGTCTAAGTACCACAAAGGAATTAATCTTAGTATTTACACTCCGGATTGAGCAGGAAAATATTAAGGCTATTATTAAGAGTTCGTAACTGACAATTATTAACTCTAAGACAATAAATAATTGAGACATGGTTATAAATCTGTTTAAGTAATTTAGGCGATTCCCCCGCTATCCTAGGATACATTTTTCCATCCACATCACTTAATTCACCTGTTTTTACTATTTTAAATTATTTCTGTACTAATCCAACAACAAATCAAGCTTGCCTCCGGCTAAACCCCTTTTTACAGTTTTTATTAACTACCAAGACTAGGATAATTGAACAATCTCTCTGTGGATACGCCACTTGTTTTACTACTCCGAATAGGTACACTTGCCTATTAGTTTGCTATAAATCTAAATTTACTATAGTGTAGTTTTATCCCAACATCCGGGTTTGTAAACCCGGACACAAACCCGGACCACATGGAAAAAGTGGCAGAAATGCATTTCAGAGATTGGTCCGGGTTTGTAGACCCGGACACAAACCTGGACCACTATAAAAACTTAACAGAAAGTGTTTTAAAGGTGTCTAATGATGGGGAAGTGAATGGTATTGGTTTTAGGTGATGTTTAGGAGTTGTTTGGTGACCTTTAATGGTCCTAAGAAGTGTAAACAAGTTGGAGAAGTGATTGAGAAAGTTGTGAGTTTAAGAGCACATAAACAAAACCAAAGAACAATGGGTTAACGGGGTTAAGTATGGGAGTATAAGTTTACATACCGTAACGCCTTAATATTAATTGAACCATTCGACATGTAATTAGTGGTTCGAGAGTAAGACATGAGGAGCAAGTATGAACCGAGGAACGTGAGAACACCCGGTAAAGTTAACCCCGGTGAGAGGTATGATTTCCTCATGCTCTGTATCCTAACTTGGTTACCCCGATTTGTGTGCTTGTTTGATTGTGTGATCACCTAACAAGATAAATGCACGAATCGGATTTTTTGCACTTATCAGTGCTTGTATTGTATTGTTGTTTGTTGGAGTGTAATTTAAACTGAAGTTTGTATAATTCATGAAATGGGTGTTTGTGAATGAATTGCTTGATTGTGATTGTGTATGGTAGTGCGACTCATAGTTGAGTCTTGTTTGGTAGAGACTTGTAGAAAGAGTCAAGTCGTGAACAAATAAAAATGTGGAAACACTCTACAACTACCAAACCTATACACGATAACGTAAACCAATGAACTCACTAGAACGTGAGAAAGAATACGGGAGTAGTAAACTCCCGATAACGATTAGAGAACCAAATCGATTTAATCCACACAATAACTAATAGTGGAAGTAATTGAGTAACCTCTACCTAGAGGATTGATAATTGTTCAAGTTATGAACCTTGAGTAAAGTAAAGGATGGTACGGGATCACCAAACCCCTTAGAAACATAGTCGAACCCCAATGAGAGGAACCGACTAAATGAACAATGTCCCGAACATGAGAGTATTCGATAAGTTGGGTAAAACCTTAAATCTTAGAATACTAGACATTGAGGAATTTCCTAAGCTAATAGATGTTATCAAGAGAGATACTTCTAGGCTAATCCTTGAGATTGTGAAATGACTCCGAGAGAGGAGTTTTGGGAATTTGAGTAGTCCGGTAGAGAACTGGACATTTGTGAACTTGAGGAGCTAAATGCATAGCTCCTTTTGTATTTGTGAGCCCGGTGGTGGGTCTTGTGTATGACCCTGCCCGGAGGTCGTGGCTAAGACTTAAAAAATGCCTTGAGTATTGAGTATTGAATTGGGAACTTGAGTATTGAGTATAGAGTATTGATTGAGTATGTGAGTATTGAGGAGTGAGTTGTGACTTGAGAGACTTGAGAATTCGAGCTTGAGTGGAGAATTGAGTTGAGTATTGTAGAACTTGTTGAGATGGTGAGTAAGAGTACCCAAGAGAGTGGGTAAGACAATGAGAGATTGAGTAAGGCATAGTGAGGTAGAAACCTTCAAGCCTAAGTAAAGAATATATTGAACTAACCCCTTGATGCGTGTGTTAGTGTTGGGTTCAATGTCGAACCTTGATTGTGTGAATGTACATATATAATGTATGTTGTATGCATGCTGTTTGAAATAAAATGAATTGCATGCTCTCGACCAAATAGTCGGCGTACCCTCGCTAGTACGCGGGGTATGCGGAAGTCATATGCAACAATTTGCTGAGCCCCTTGGGGCCCCATTTTTATTTTCCAGGTACACCGAAGCCGATCACCGTTCGAGAGTAGGACGGGGTTGCTATGTAAGCATGGGTAGTAATTAGTGAAGGTTGTAATTATTTGAAGTGTTGAATTGTAAGCCGAATTGTTACCGGCAACTTAGTGATTGTAGAAACTCGGTATAGTATGGAATGGTTATTGTATTTGTGTTTTAAGGAGTTGAAGTTGTATTTGCTTTGAGTAGTGATCAGGGAATGGATTGTATAGTTTGGTTTGTAGTGCTCGGTATGTAAGACCCATCAGACCGATATTGTGTTGTAATGTTTGTTTGGAATTGGCCTTGTTAGTCACGTGGGTGACTAACGGCATTGTTTCACCCCCGGTTGTATTAGAATTTCCGCTGCTTGAGTATTGATAATGGAGATGGGTTAGTAGTTAATGGTATGATTACCGGTAGGGGTGTTACAACACCTTTGCTGGTACGATTCTCTTATAGCCCCCAAGCTAACGGGCTACGACGACTACTTGTCGATAGCATGCGGTTGATTATCAATACAACATAAATGAGAAGTACAATAAACACCACATATGAACAATTATAGTTCAAACACAATGAACGACTTAAAAGCGTTCCTCAAATAAGTGTGTTAGATTTTTAACTCCTTAAGCCAATACCACTCTTATCTCAATGTACCAACCTTTCTTTTATTTAGAACTGGTTGTTCCTTATCTCAATGTTTATTTTTGTCGGGTCAAAAGTAACCCTAGCCATGAGCTATTAACTCCATTGGTTAAATAAACAACTTATCTTAAATTTTGGATTACAGTCCAAGGTGGTCGAGTCTATATGTCGACTCTAGGCGACAAGTCAAAGACGAGTCTCAACGGAAGTCGGATCTGATACAGATACCAACCCCCTTTCCTTAACATGCATGACCGGAGTCTAGTCCCGGATTCCTCACTCCCCTTAAGTTCCAGTTAGTAGAAAGTCTCAAAGACGAAATGTTAGTTAAACCTTTTTCGGGTATTAACCAACCAATATACAAGAGGGTAATCTTAACTCATTCCATTGTTTACTAAATTTAGTAAGTAAATGATCTCACACCAAGTGTGTTAGTATAATGCAAAACACACAAGTAGCACAATATACCGGTTACATGCTTTATCTTGTTTTAGTCGAAGCATTTAAACAGATAGCACACAAACCGAGGGACACCTCGTTAGCAAGCAGGCTACAAGAAAACCATACCGTTCACCGTCGGTCGTTTGTTTAATCTCCCTCTGAGTCCCAATTCTCAAGTCCTAAAACATTCATTCAATTTTAGGTTGTTAATTACTTTCCAATCAACCTAACTTACTTAGCCACTAATGTTCCCCAACCAATAACCACTAAGTCCTTATAAACTTAACCGTAAACACTTAATTCATTTTGCTTAGCTTAATTTCTTAAGTTCTTATATGCTTACCTTTCTAATCATCATTACCCTCCTAATGGTGGACTACTAATGCCACTCTCTCTTTTCTGTTTTTTTATAAGTATGGGCCGACCGACCCACCGACCGACCCAACCCCTTGGGTCAGTCGGAGACAGAAACTTCTCCAACTGAAATCTTTACACTCGACCGACCCATGACCGACCCAACACTCCTGGGTCGGTCGAAGTCAGAAACTTTGCCCCTTGGAAAGCCCAGTCCGACCGACCCAGCTAGGGTCGGTCCCCTAGGTCGGTCCACTGCAGGACCTTTCCTAAATTTGTCTATCTTACTCCAAACTCTTCCACAAGTTCCCTTATATGTTCCATCATCACTTAGGTACTTAATATCCTCTTAAATCACCCTACAAACTCTTTAATCATTTGCTCAATTCTTTCGAAATCCTTAACACTTAGAACTTAATTCGTTACACCTTCAACTTGTAAATTTTGCCTAAGACTTCAACTAACCAAAATGTTTCCTTTCAACCAATATGTCTACTCCTTAAACATTATTACTCATTCCCATTTCCTTTACTCAAACTTCCCAAACATTCTCAAGGTCTTATACTCTAGTCCATACTTACACTTTCACAAGTCATTATCCTTATTTTCCTTCAATCTTGCACAAGTCTTGCAACTTCTCTTATCATGGTTTTGGTTCCTTAAATTCACCATGTTATCCTCTAGTTCATCCTAGACACCTCTAGGTCATCCTAACACTCAAAAACATCCTAGTTCATCCTTTTTCCACCAAATTCACCCTTATTCATTCATAAAACAATTCTAAGTCATAAAGTTCATTTGAACACTTAAAACATCTTCTTTCCTCACCAAATTTTGACATGGTCTCCCTAACACTTTCTTAAACCAAAACATCTATTTTTTCCATCCTTAAGCAATCAAGAACACTCAAATCCTCATACAAGTTTCTCTACACACAATTTACACCCAAACTACACTACATCATAATATAGTGCATAAACTTAAATTGCTTGGCTCTTAGGCCCTTAAATGACTTAAACTTAAACACTGAATTTCCCACAATTAATAGCCTTCAACCTGCAAATACACACAACAATGCTCCCATAGAAATATAAGTGTTCTTGTAATTCACCTTAAGATTGTCTAACTATCTCAATTCTCATTTGCTCCTTAGTCACAAGTTCTCAAATATAATCATGTTCTTTCTCCTAGGCTTTATAGCCCTTACATAATGTAGACTCCAAGCTACACTTAACATCTATCTAAATCCCATCCCTTAAAATAATAAACCACCTTAAGGTAAGTCATTTACCTTGTTTCTCAAGCTTTCCTCTCAACTTCCTCCTTAGGTTTCCTTGATTGATTCTCGGCCAAGGACTTTAATTCTCTTGCCAATGTTCTAATCCACACTCAAATAATCTAATGAGTACTAAGCAACATGCCTAAACTCATAGAATTCAATCTTAGGTTAAAAAGGTGTTTTAAGGCTTAAAATTGGATGATTACCTTGAAGTCTCAAGATAGACTTGGTAATGAATCAAAGAGGACCTCCACTAGTCCTTTAGAGATTGGAACAAGCTAGTTCAAGGAGTAAAACAAAACCCCATGAGAAAGCAATTTTCAATAATGGACAAAGATGAAGAAAACTTGTTTTTTCTTTCACTTTTCTTACCTTGAATAAGAGGAGATGTAATGGGACTCTTGAAACTGAATTTTCCTCCTTCAGTGGAGTTTTTCCATGGCCTCAAACTTGATCTTTTGGAGATTTGAAAAGATAGAATGAAAGAGCTTGCTCCAACTAAGAGTAATTTATGCTTAGTTTTTGATTTGGAGCAATAATGAGTATTTGGTGAGCAATTGAAGGTGGAAGATGAATGGGGCTGTAACTTACGGTTTCTTAGGGAGGAAGAAGAAGAAAAACCGGTGGAAGAAGAATAGAATGAAGAAGAGAGGCGAGAGGTGAGCTAAAGTGAGATCTTTTCTTAAAAAGGTAAATAGTTCCCTTACTTACTTCCCCCTTCTTTTCTCCTTAAAGTGCTGGCTCATGTGGTGACTCACCACTTCAAAAACCGGCCCCCTCCCTTAATGAAGATATTTATGGGGTTTGTTGACCAATTAATTAAGCAAAGTTGACTAAAGCTTAAATTGGGCACTATTCATAATTAGTGCACAAATTTGTGAAATTTTTGGTTTCCCATTGATATAGGCTTCCTAATGTGATACTAAATAGTACACAAGTTGATTAAGGTGTAATCATGGGCATTTAGCCACTCAAAACCCATTTCTAAGGCAATTTTTAAAAAATGTGCTTTAAGAGTCCTTAAAGCACAATTTGTGTTTTAAATTGTTTTTGAGCTTGGTTTTCTTTGGTAATTGATTTAACATATCCATTAGCATGTTAGTAAGGTCTAAGAATGAGATTTGGGTGCTAACCAAAGTTACTCAAAGCTTAAAGCATGTTTTTGCTTAATTTGCCTTTATGGTGTTTTCTTGTGTTTTCTATGGTTTAAATTGTTTACCAATGTTTCTAAGGCATATTTTAGCCTTCTTATATCTTAGTTTAACATCTAAACACCATATCTAGGTTTGGGGTATTTCAAAAAAACACACGTAAAGGAATATTTTAGTATGTTGTGACCAATTAGATATTCTCTACAATACTTAACTTTTTTTTATATCAATAATTTCTAACAAATCTCATACCCTTTTTGTCATATACAATTTTTTATCATTTTTTTCAATGGTTAAGTTCAACCCATTGCGAAAGTTTTCTGTTCATTCCATACCCAACACAATTCTTTATTAACCGACCAGTTTGTCCAAAACAGTGTATCAACTATAACGCCATTTGATCCATCTCAAATTTGAAATACAACCATATGATCAAGACCCTGCTCTTTAAGCCATGAGGGAAAGGAGAGAGGGGAGTGCTCACTCCTCTCTCATGCCTTGGCCACTTGAAAGCCATAAACTCCATACTCAATAGAGTGACTCTCTACTTTTCCTCATGCTACTAAATTCGAACCACTTGTGGAATAACTCTTTCTCTTTAATGGCGTTCTTTTCGAATGACATTATCCTATTTTTTTGCTTATCATCATTTGGTCCTTTATGCTATAATAAACATGAGATATAAATCAGGATATAAGGCTCTCAGGGAGGTGCTAGTTATTATTCAGTTTCTTTCTTTGTTTGTACTATCTAGTTGTGTGCCCTTGTTTGTTAACAATAGTGATCCTGGTTTTTCCTAGAGACCAAGTTGGAACGTTATTGGTGAAAGGAGACAATATACTCTCAAATCTCTTTACTCTCAATGGGAGTTTCCTCCTTGCGTAGAAGAATGACGGGCTCCTGGAGCAGGTAACTGCTACTAATGACTACTGGTGGAACCTCTTAAATGATGAAGATGGGACCGACTAGGATCTGATTCGGTCACCTTCATGTAGAAATCTTCTTCAAACACAACAAGTTCGTATCAGAGAGGGAATGCTTGTCAATGGAATAGATTTCTATATCCAGGATAGTGACTGATCATCTCTTCTTGCCATTCCCCCGATTCTTGCCCAATATCCCCCGTTTCTTTTCTCATGATGTTGGGTTCATCATCAGTCTAGTCTTGTTGTCTCAATCTTCACCTGCTGAGAGGGACAAAGATTCTTACTATGCTGGATTTATGGGGAGTGTGTTTCTCTCTCGAACACATCATCAGATTATTCACGAACTCAACTTGCATACTCGAGATATCGTTGGAAGATTGGTCCATGACAAAGAGCGCAATTGGGTTAACTCCCTTGACTGCTAGAAAATCTGTTTCAACACTACTCATGGGTGGCGGCACTATCGAGCAACAAATCTTCTCCTGATTCGCTATGGTGGAGGCGGGTGGCTTAATATCCACATTTATCTCCTGGCGTAATCAATTCTGTTGAAAACTCCAATGCCTCGTTTAATGGTTATGGCTGGCTTCAAGAGACATGTGGCAAACGAGGACCATACATGCATGAAGAGAATGATGTTTATAATGAGCTGGGTCCCGCAAGACGTCAAGGGCATGGAGTGCTTTAAACGGTTAAGGTATTTGTGTTGGTTTTATATGACTGGTCAAAACGAGGCTTGGATGATTTGGTCTTGTGATCCAATTCTCATCTACAAAGAAGCACCCTGGTCTTTCCCTTGCTATGTCAAATAAGGTTCCTTTATTTGTAATCCTACTTGAAGCATGTCTCACTTCTCAACTGGATAGACAACCATCCTACAGGATAGGGTTGACCTTAACTGACTACCCTACTTGGGCTTGGCGTGAGTTTTTTTACTCTCGGTTACGGTGCCATTACCTTTGTTGATGATGATAGTTTCATAACCCATTGGTCTATCACTTCGTCTATGCCCCAAGAGGTGCCTTTGGCCAGTTTCAGTTTGCTTGTGTCTTTCTTAGAAGCTCTTAGGATTGTAATCTTCTTCTATTAATGTAATATTCCTAATTCTGAAAAAAAAATTGAAACACAACCACGGATACCGAGGAGCAGCATAAAAGAAAAGAGGGTGCTTGAAATTCTCATGTGTATTATCCTAAGGTTACAATTAACGTGACATGCCAATGGCCAATACAAGAGGGTGATCCTCCCCAACATTTGTTGTATTCATGGCCATTGGTTTAACGTTCACGCTCGCTAAAGAGTTAGGTTGTGAAATACTGGATGGGAAAATGACACTTAAAATCTCAGAAGTATTATCCTAAGATCAAGAAAGAGCTCACCACTTAACTTTAGTGACGGAAAGAAAGCAAATAAGGTGGATGTTCCCAAGACTGGGATGGAAGTAAATAACGAGGACATTCTAAACAAGAAGTGAAGTGATCAAAGCAAAGGCTAGGAAAGATTCTGAAAATAAAAAGTCTTCCTTAGGATTTCAACCATTTTTAATGAATAAACAAAATATATAGTAGAGAAAAGAATGGGGAAGTTTTAGTTATGTTGCATTTTTTTTATTGTAAGTGATCTAAGTAGGGGGATACAGATGTTGGTTGAGTATTTTAGCTTTTGACCCATTAATTATAAAAAAAATCTAACGTAAATGCAATTTTATTTATTTAACTAAGTAATTTTTCGTCACTAGTTTAGTTTTTTTTTTCTTTCTAATTTCATTAGTGTTTATTTACCAGCTCAAGATTCGAAATTTTGATGAAGAGGGTTGTTGGTATTTAGGTTGGAAAGTATTGAGTTTGAGATGGATAGTTAAAACAAAAGAATCCTGTAGACTAGTTCGTTACATACACATGTATCTATACATCACTGATTTCATGCACAATACTACTAATTCCAGCACTTCGACTCAGTGATTAGTATCATAACATTCATCATCCACGAACTAATCAATACTTATAGCATGCAAATTTCAACAAAACAAATACCACATGATTGTAATCTTCCCCTCACTGTGTACTGGACTTACGGTTCTGGTTTTTGCCGGGCGTGGTAGAGGCGAATAGATACATAGCAATAGCATGGCCCCTGTGGAAGGAAGGATGACATACACAAATCAAGAAATGACCCATTTTTTTTAGCTTTCTACAATTTTCTTAGGGTTCATGTTCTACTCGATTTCTGCCATAGGGATCTTGTTCTACATGAATTTTTCTCAAGCTGCAAAAATTATAACTTTCATTTTTTGTGATGTTTGGGGTTATTTTTGTACGACGAATAGTAGGGTACATTTATGGGTAAGGAAATAATTTCATCCTTACCGCAAGTCACCAAGAATTTCATTACTGGTATTTCTGGTTAACATTTGTTGGTTTGGGAAGGAAAGTAGAAACAAAGGGCAGAAACAGTTTGTTTTTGGAGTAAGGTCAAACTCAACCATGATGTTGATTTGGAGCAGGGGGATTGCTTTTATAGCTTCAGGATAGTTGATGGGATATATTACTCTCTTAAATGTTGATTCCAGCTTCTTCTGTTGTGATGTCAACCTGCTATTAACCGTAAAGAATCATTCTGGAGCTTCTGAGATTATAACTATAAGTTTGTGGTGTAACAATAGTGCTTAATTGGCATCCAAACTGTAAATCTTTTCTATTCTTGATGCAAAACTTCTGGTGTCATCCTCCTGTTTTTACAGTCGAAGGTAGAGAAGGAGCATACATATTTTGCAGTAAAAACGAGGATATTATCATTGCTGTGATAAGATAAGAGAATTGCTACATTATGAAGTGACAGTAATAATAGCACGGGGTTGAATCGATGAATACCCAAAAATTGATGAGGCTTACTGGATAGGAGCTCCTGCATATCGTATAGCTGATACCCACACCGAAGATATCAGAGAATAGAGAACAGAGGCAGACATATAAAAGTGAAGCCGAGCCACTACCCAACTCATACCTTTCTCGGCCTTTTGGCTAAGATCAAGTGTAGTATCTGTTCTTATCAGTTTAATATCTGATACGTGGGCCATCGGCTCACATGATATTAAATTAATTTTTTAAAGGGGAGTGACCCAATAGCAGTGGCTTGCCATTGTGGGTTGCTCATGTGTCGCCCTTGCGTTGCACTACTGCTTGGGCCTGGCGCACCCCTGCCAATTCTTAGTTTAAGTCCTTCGTCATTGAGCAATCGTTTCTTATAGGATTATCGACTATGTCAATTTGCCTGGAATGCAGATGGTGCTTGAGCTGAAAGCACAGAGACATTCGAAGATACAAATCTTCAAACACAATAACAGGTTATTTACATCTCAACTGACAGCAATAGTTCATTGCTTCCATAGGTTGAGCTGCAAGTCTCTAAATGCGCAATAAAACCACTGCACTGCTGCAAAACCCCCTTCGTTCTCTTCTACCGTATTCCATAATTCTCCCTTCAATTTCTCAAGTTTATTGGTTTGTTCCCATCTTTGAAGTTAGCATAGTCCGTTGCTATAGCTCTTTCCTTTTTCCTTTGAATTAGTCTGGAGTTTCTGTTCTCTGATTGAATATTATTAACAGATGGGTCATAACAGCACGAGATTGATACCATTTAATTGATGTCAGGTTTGGTTATTTTGCTTCTGATGACGGTTGAATCACCTTATTGGAAGAGATTTTGGCACAGCTCACCTTATTAGAAGAAAAACTCCCTGTTAACAAACTATCAACAGACTGCAGATCATAGTGTTTTGTGCATCTAACATCGAGAGCTTTTGAGACTAGTTTTTCCTCTTGTTCTAAACATGAAACTCTCTTGGGCTTTGATTCAGTAGCTTTTCCCCATCCTCCTAAGCACCAGCTCCAAGTCTCTGCTCCTGAACATCTCACAGATGCTCTATTGATCTTTAACCTACATAAAATGCGTAACAGTACCATAAAATATCTAATCTGAAGGTAAGCTTTGTCATATGAGTGGAATAACCACAAGATGAGTCGTGAAAACTACAAAAAAAAAACACATGAAATATTGGTATAAATCCCACTCACCATTGTTTGATAAAAATAGGACAAGATCTTTTTTTTATCAGAAAATAGGACAAGATCTACCGCGTAAAAACATTATCAAGCTACTACTTAGTATATTGACATACTACACAGATCAAATCCTCTTGAATCTGTTGCCTCACGAAGTGGCAATCATCATCCACATGCTTTATTCTCTCACAAATTAAAATGTTTGTGCTATAAAAGTAGCTTTAGTGGTATGGGTCGGCTGTTATCTTGTGCAGCATCATTGACAACCAACTTAATTTAGCAGTGATTTGTCACATGACAAGACACACCACCTCTGTCAAATACAAAGCAAAACATCGTTTTGTTTCTTAGATCTCTATTTCTCCATGGGGTATATATATAGTATCCCTTCATTGACTTTGAGCCTTTGGTGTAAAAAGTTCTTGACTTCTCCTTGTGGAGAATTTCAGATGGAATTTCCCTTCAAGAAAGTCTGTGTTTTCTCTCTTTAACACCATTAATTCTATAAGGGTGTATGGGGAAAACTTGAGTGATAAACGGTACCCTTTCTCTTGAAATATTCAATCCTAGTCTTGAAACTTACAAATTCCTAAGCATTCACTTTTTACAATTTTCAAACTTAACTTCAACTGTTTGAGCGAAAATAATGATGATATCTAAGACACCACATATACAAAGCATATGAGAAGTCCAAGTTCCCCTGCTCTTATCATTAACAAAAGTAGTTCAGGCTATGATGTATGGGAGGATCCCCATAGAGCAGTGTGTATCATGTCAAATGTATCAATAGATTTTATTACACTATTGAACTTTTAGCTCTATGGCAAGGTCCAGAAGAATTACCCTTATGAAGAATTTTAACAAAAATGTTGAGACAAACAAGTTTGGTTAAAGAAAGATGTCCAAATCATTTATGCCAAAGATCAGCTACTCATTGCAGTGGATACTGGGATAAAATGAGTGAGTATTCAATGATTGCTTGTCGGGAAATATAGAGTTCCAGTGAGCAATCATCAAGAGGGTACTGTCAATTAAGTCCTACATGAAATCTTCCAATCTCAGTTTCTCTCTTAGCAATATGGTCGATATAGTCACAAGAGGAATTATTAAAATGAATTCACCCTCCTATTTGAGAAGAGAAACATTTTAAAGTCACACATATGCAACACGTCCTTTAACCAGATACATTCCTCACCTAACATATGCAGTTACCCTCACTTCAAGTTACTTAGTATCAGATAAAACAAAACCAACTATGTGCACACGAATAAATATTTTGCAATTTTGAAAGTTACTTAGATCATAACAAGTATTTATATAGGCCGCACTATCAAGGATCCAACGGGTTTGATTAGCATGATTATGGTTTCCTGTATTGAAGGAAGTGGAAGTTATCAAATCTTTATCTGTTGTTGCAGGGCAATAATCGACTAATCTATTCTTCTGGTAATTCTGTCAAAAATGGAATCTGTTGCCATGTGTGATGAGTTGTTTTGCACTTTGTGTGCTTTGGTTTATCTTCACTGATAAAGAACCCAAGAAAACCCCAAGTCATGTCCCGCTCGATTTCTTTCCATCAACAATGAAAGATAAAGTGTTTTCCAAGTTTCCATTGCTAGATATAATATATCTCCCTCTGCTTTTGTTTTATTTCTAATCTATAAGTACAGGCTCAAGTGTAATTGAATAAATGATTGAAGTGGAACTGCAAGTAAACCTTTTATGAGTAAGTGTTTGGTCTTAACAGGATGTCAAAATTGATAAAAGATTGATTGAACTCCTGAACTAGAAAGGTGAGAAATATGTGTACCTCTTTTCCTATCTACTGCCGCTCGCATGGTCTGCTTAAATAGAATTAAGAGGACTCTCAAAGTTCAAGTGACATGAATCATGGAGCCAGAGAAGAAAACATTAGACCCAGTTCATCATAAATTCTCAGACAAACAAATAACGTATCCCAAACAAAAAAATGCTTCAAATTACTCAAAAAACAAATGCAGAACAGATAAATGACGCAACTTTCCAGAAAACATGCCAATCAATAATTCAATGAAACGATAAATAATTCAAACTGAGAATTGGTGGGGTGCGCCAGGCCCAAGCAATAGTGCAACGCTAGGGCGACACGCGAGCAGCCCACAGTGGCAAGCCACTGCTAATGGACCACTCCCGCTTAAAAAATTAATTTAATATCATGTGAGCCGATGGCCCACGTATCAGATATTAAACTGATAAGAACAGATACTACACTTGATCTTAGCCAAAAGGCCGAGAAAGGTATGAGTTGTATTCGCTCGGCTTCACATTTTATATGCCTGTCTTCGTTCTGCAATCTTTGACATCTTCGATGTGGGTATCAACTATAAGCTGCGCAGAAGCTATTATCCGAAAACCCACGTTCAATTCTGTATTTATCACCTTCAGAATATTGCAACTCTCTAGTCACAGCAATGATAATGTCCTATTGTCCTCTCTTTCATTGCAAATATGTATCTTCTATTGCAAAACGAGTTGGCGAAACCAGAAGTTGTGCATCCAGCTTAGAAAAGATTTACACTTTGAATTAAACACTAGTTTAAACAAAAATTAAAGACTATACTTACATGATAATCTTAGAAGCATTTGAATTTTTCATTACGGTTGATAGCAGGTTGACTCAGATGAAAAGGAGAAGCTGTAAAGTAATATATCCCATCAATGACCTTGAAACCAAAAAAATAGTTCCTCTGCTTCCGATTAACATCAAACTGGAGCTTGGCCCTTCTCTAAAATTATATTATCTCAGTCATTTGTTCTACTTACCTTCCCAGAGGTGAGAAAAACTCATCTTCAATTGCTACTCAGCAAAAGAAACCAGAGCATAAAAGGTACTATCTCCACACTTTTGTGCCAAAATAAGCAATCTTCATTATGAACCAGACAGTCAATACTGAAGTAAGTTGTGCAATTATGAGACCATAAAAGAGTCAGCACTTGATGTATATTAATCATTGTCATTTCACCATCATACCATACTGTATGAAGAATGGGACAAACCCAGAGTCCGAGATGATGGAAGAGTCAACTAAACCTAATTTACACACTAGTAACTTAACATCCATTTGACATTCAAACAAAAAAAACTAGATTATTTACAGTTGTCAATTGTCAACTGGCAGCCATCCAGTAAAGAAATATATTGCATTAACCCAGAAGTTCTAAATCAACAAGCTTGAACATCCCCTTCTTTATTACTTATATTTTTGTGACAGGTTTCTACAAATGTTCAAGATGTGAGGTCTGCACTACAAATTCTGTAACAAACATTTTCCATTCTTTAATATGAGGTTCACGGGTCATGTAGTTTACCTATTGCAAGTCTAGTTCATCAACCATGGCAGTCGGTTGGTGAGACACGAAGACATGAGTGAGAATAGTCTCAACGTTGGAAATTTAGAATCGCCAGAATGCGAATGTAAGTGATTTTCACGCACAAGTTGCATTGTTGGAGTCATTATTACAGTTTTAGATACTCTGGTTATCTTGGAGGATAGAACAAGAGAAGAAGAGGGAAGAGGCTCCTACACTCATTTGCAAGCTGCCTTGGACAGTGCTACACGCAAGAAATGAGCAGAAGACAATGAAGACAGAGATAGAAGAGGAATGTTCTGTATTATCGATTGGTGTATTTCTTAGTGTAAAAACACTTATTTATACAATGTGATAGTTTGTTACAGTAGCAACAGAATTGAGTATGAAATACAATTGTTCGTATTTTCAGATTCTGTACTACTTTATAATTCCTGTAATAGTCATGTACGAGGGTTCGCAGTGCTTTATTTAAAAAAATCTCAACAAATGCCCTTATTTTGCAGGTGGAGCTGAAATCGAGTAGGAATAAAGAACCCTATTATGGAATTGTATAAATTTCAAAAGTTTCAGTCGGTCGATTATAGAAACAAATACAAACGGACCAATAGTATTCAGACTATAAAAACATGATTCCATTCTATGGATTTCACTATTAGATGGCTGCTGCTACAGCTGGACAAATACAAACGATTACAGATATTTTAGACAAACCTAATTAATAAGTTCTAGTAGACGATCAGTGGGTCGATCAGGAGAATTGAGTGATGCGGTGGGCTTGGGTTAGCACTAGACTGCTTGTCACAATAATCATGACAAAAACAAGAATCTGTATGTCAAGATAGATGAATTACAACAAACATCAAGACTCTTTCAATCTGCCAGAAAAACTTCAGTATAACCTGCGGATCAGCTCCTTTCACGATTGAAGTACAATACGATCTTTGAAAACTACTAAGTTAATAACTCCCGGTTGATGTGGCAAGCAAGAAAGATAAGTGGAGAACAGCTCAACACAGTGGCTTAGCTCAGGTCATTAGGTCCTCATCTCAAAATCTCCTCAATCCACCTTCCACTTATAAGAATTTCTGCATCAGCCCTTGGTTTGTCAAAAAAATCAAGGTTCACATCTTATAAAAGATGCAGTATTCAATTTTGGCACAAGTTTCAGGGTCAAAGAATACCAGGAAGAAGCAAAAATTTCTCCATTTCAAACCCAGTTGATTCTCAAAGCCAAAACCCTCCATTAACTTGGATAATCACAAACAGTAATCTGCAACTGATCTCGTGACTGATCCTGCTCAGCTGCAACATACTGCCTGATAAACGCTCTCCTCCACCAGATCTCAAATGCCCTGTGAATATTCGGGCAATCATCACCCTTGTTCAGAAACCGATCAAACCAACCCAACAGTAATCCCTCTTGCTGCCTCAGAGGCAAGGTAAGAATTGTCTGGCTCAGTCCATCCTCCACCATCTTCTTGTCAATCGATCTAGAAGCTCTTCTCATCCACCCGAAATCCTCATACAAAGGCTCCATCCATGTCAAGAGCAGAGAATACCTTGTCTCTTTTGGGACCAAGAGCTGTCCCCTCCCAATCCCAATGCATAACTGCGCAGTGATCCGACTGATCTCATGTCGATACATAGTGGGAATCCTCGAGTGGAGTGTAGCCAGCTCTTTCTGGTCAGCCCACAGTTTGACAAAGTCACCTGCTATTCTTTTCTCTATCAAGATATCCACAATCCACTGCAAATTATCAGCTTCACGGGCAATTTCTCCCATTATAACAGACCGGTCTTGCTTCGCATTATCATTAAGACATGAAGCCTCGGATAAACAAAGGATCAGTGAACTAAGACACCTATGGCATAGTTGATAAAGGGTATCCTTGGAGATATCGACTCGCTGACCACAATAGCTGATAGTGTCTGAACCGTCTTCTTCCCTCAGAAGCCTAGAAATCAAGGCTTTCATTTCTCTACGAGCTTTATCGTCTTTGGCTAGAAGGACACCCATTAGCATCTTTGTGAAAATATCATCTGCAGTTGAGGAAACAGATTGCTGATCAGTTGTTGATACTCGTTGAAGAACTTTCTCAATCATTGGGTTGTGCAGCTCAAGTTGTGTAAGGCAAGATATCAATCTCTCCTCATCTTCCTCAGACCATGGGACAGCTTCTAGGTATTCTAAGCATGAAAATATTCCTGAATCAAACATAAGAGCTGATGACACCTGAAAGAGAATAACAAAAAGGTATAGTATAAGCAAATGCAGAACTGTCAATGCTGCTTAATTTATGTTAACCCTTGGTTCTGAAGGTTGCAGATACAAGAATGTTATGTATGCATGGTTCTGAAGGTGAAATAATCCTCTTCAGTTCCTTGGAATTTTACTAACTACAATGAATGCAACCAATTAACCAAGCAGAGTAGTAGAAAATGCAAAGCCAATTCAGCTCACAAAGCCACCAAGCGGGAACAAACAACATCACACATCAAAATTGACATGCGATAGAATAATGAAGGAACCACAAAAAGTTTGAAAACGCAAGACCACAGAGAGAGCAAACCCCATATATACCTTCAGCAAACCCAAGACTTTGGAAACATCCTCACCCATTAATTTCTTCTTCAAATCATCAGAGTACATCAAGACAACCGTTTCAACATAGATCTCCACATCGTCACAATCACAAATTTCCACAGAATGAACAACACTCCCGTCACTCTTGAGCTTCTCAGCAAAGAACCGACTCTTCTCCGCCAACACCTGCTTGTGAACATTAATCGTAACTTTGAACCCGTCACGAGCGCTTACCGTCAGCTTCACATCACCAGGACCCAATCCGAAGCCAAAACCCAAACCCCCCAAATTATTACTGCTACTGTTATTGCTATCGATCAAATTAGGGTTCTTCGACAATACCCTAGCTAATTTGTCCTGTAGCCTGCGACGGTTAATCTCGTTGGATTGCTTGGCCTCTCTGAGCTGCTCCTCGGACATCATCTCGAAGAGGGTGGGGCGAGATTGAGGAGTTTGAGGAGAAGAGGAGGAGGAGAAAGTTGGGGGTGGGGAGAGAGGGAGAGGGGATTTGGAAGGGGAAGAAGACGGGGAGAGCTTGGAGGTTGGGATGGGTTTGAGCGGGGAAAGTGAGAGAGAAGTGTCTGAGATGAAACCTTGCTTTATCATTGCTGAGACCTCTCTGGAAGCCATTGAAGCTCTGACAAGAACAATTCAGCGCAGTTTTTCTCACGATAAGAACCTACCTACACTACAGTGGAGAGAAATTTCAGAAGGCAAGTATTTTTAATTTCGACTGAGAGAATCCAGTGACAGAGGCTGATAAGCCTGCGCTATGAATTCTCCCCCTCACCCACTCCCTCTCCTGTGGTGGTCTCTGCGGGATTTTCGTAGTGGCATATAATAATGGCGACAATAGTGTGAGTGAGTGAGTGAGCAAGCAGAGATAGAGCACAGGGACAGAAAGACGGAGACAGGGACAGAGAGGTAAAGGGGGCAAGGTTGTAGGGACTTGAATTTGAATCAATGCGGTGTCCCAAGCATACGTCTGACCTTGATCACTTTTTTAAGAGCGAGCCACCTGTGTAATATGGCTTAGGCTCGGTGGCATATTTCAGCATATTGGGTATCAGTGTATATGTATAAATACACATATTTGTAGTAGGTTTGCTGGTATAAATGCAGTTTTGAAAATGCTTGTTGACAATGCGGCATAAATGCATATAAGTTAATTAGTATTATATGTAGTGCGTTTTACCGTTTTCGTATATAATTACAATTTATTATATTACAATATGTAACTTTATTTGTTAGTAAAAATAAATAGAAAACTTCATAAACATATTGAGAAAGTATAAAAAATAAAATTTTAAATATAATCAATAAAATTTCAATTTTATTATTTATGTATAAATAGTAACTTATAACATTACATTATGATTTTCTATAATTATTAATTCTTACAATATACAAGCATGATGAAGAGGAGTGAGGTTCAGATTTATAACATGTTGGTAAATTCCTTAGTTAATTTTCATTTTAATACCATATTATTTCTAAATTTTTTAATATTAATAAAGAAGGAAGGAGATAGTTGGGCGCGGCGCGAAGGAAAGCAGCATAATGCCCTAGGGCTCTGTCGAACAGCAGAGGAAAATAAAACAACCCAAAACAGCATATGTTCTTACAAACATGCCACCAATTTATGCGCATATCAAGTGACCCGAACGCTCCCCTAGTGTTAGGCAAAGGAAGGTATTGTTAGACATCTCTAGGTATTTTATTTTTGTGTGGCTGGGTCCGGTTGTCGTCAGCTGTTAGTAATGGTGGACAATGGTTCTGAATAGAACTGGAACGGAGACCAAACGAAGTGAATACAAATACAGGGGACTCGGGATCGAACCGTGCCCAGAACCGGAACCGGAACCGCCCAGAACCAGCATGGATTCAGAACCATCAGAACCGGAATCGGTGGAACTGCCCGGAACCGGTTAAACTAGTCATTGGTCAAATGTCAAAATAAGTCGTTTTGGCCCGAAGGCGCGTACCCTTCTAAGAAAAGAGTCGTTGGAACCGGCAAGAAATGCCCAACAACTCTTTTTTCTTGTGTGTAACGGCTATAAACGGCTATTTTTGTCCCAAAACCCCCATAAATACATCATTTTATGATCATTCTCATCACACAACTCATCGTACTCTTTCTTTCTCTTAGTACTACTATTTTCTTGTGCAGTCAAGTGTTATTAAATATTTGAGCTACTAAAAAGCTTATTTCTCACATTAGCTCTCCATTCACATTTCCAACATTCTAGCAACAGGTCTAGGAGACCCAGAAAGGGAGTGATGCCTTCTTCCAACCTGTGGATATAGCGGGTGACACAGAGGAATGCATGTCCTAAGGTACCCAATGCATCAATGGGTATGCTCCTTCTAGGAAGGACATTCATAAAAAACGGTAAATAAGCAATAACAACTAAAATATTACGTCATGCGTAAAGAACGGTAAACACACAACAGATACTTAGTCCTCTGGAGTTTCCCCTGCTGGCTTGTGATACATTACCTTGGTCCTTTTGCTTACTTGTTGTTATGATGTTCCATTGCTTGAGTATGATGAACTTTATGATCATCAAGTCAGTCTTAACGGTATCATTTACAATGATGTTGCTCAGGTTGGCTCTAGTGCTGTTTCACCACGACTTCCCAACTGTCTTTGTTATGAGGATTAATGATCTCCTCATTATATGTATTAAATCCATATGTAACTCATAAATAAATAAGATTATGTCTTAAAAAAAAGCTCTTGTAGTTAAAATACCGTTAACTACTAGCCAAGAACTAAGAGGGCGTTTGTTTCGGAGTAATCAGGAAAGAGAATCGGTGAGATTCTGTTTCCTGCTGTTTGTTTAGTCAGTTTTTCTTATTTTCAAGAAAGAGGAATGAGATTATCCCAAAATCCTCTAACTTGATTCTCCACCATCTACTAGGGAATGAGATTTCCCTTTCTCCAGGACAATTTGACCGACGACATATAACTATTAACCGATGACTAATGACCATTAACTGGTGACCGGTGAATGTTGACTAGCAATTAATAGTCGTTGATCAGCAGCCGACAACCACTGACCATTGACCGACGCCCATTGACCAGTTATTTATTTCATTATCCCCGGCTCAAATAATCAATCTGGAAAATTAAAAGACATTCTTTTCTACTCCTCACCATTTTCTTTTCTGATTACATTCCGTTTCCCTCGCTCAAAACAAACACTCCCTAAAAGAAAGTCAAAGAAAGTTCCGTTTGCTTCATGTTATTCTGCTCAATAGCAACTTATGCTTTATAACTTGAAGATCAATTTGAGAGCCTACGCCAAATGAAATATATCCTTCCAAATCCACAGGTGATCAGACGAAATGTTCGAAAAGATCATTGCTTAAGATAATACTTATGAATCTATTTCTCCCACAAGTGTCAGGCTTTTGTTGCCTTTTGCTGTTTGATTGTGTTACTTATTGTCTGGTAACCAGTTTTGACCAATTAAAAGGTAAGTATTTGTTGAGTCAAGATAAAGTTGTTATGTAAATGTAAGTCATGTAAAAAAATAGAAACAAATAGAATCATGACTGATAAAATTACATTAATCTCGCTCATAAACAAAAACTAACCACCAAACACTCCAAAAGAAAAACGAAAAATCAAGCAGCAACTCCAGTTTTCCCCAATGCACTCCACTACTTGCTTCTTTAACCACGTATACATATTTTCACAGCATTATTGCCATAATACATTAATCAAGATACTCCCCACGGTCATCATTTAGTCTGTCTGTAATAAGCACTTGGATTCGAAACACACACACAAGATATGTTACATTTTTCACATGCATCAGCTACATCATACAAGGCACATAACACAAGAAAAATAAAACTCTATTTGATTAAGAATGGAGAAACAGGGCAGCTCAAAAGATGTTTGTTTGTAAATCATACATTTCTGGCTCCACAACTTCAACTTCCTTTTCAACATCATTCTTGCCAAAAACAAGACCCTGAAGCTCCGGAGGATTCTGCAAATAGAATATGATACAAAAGCATGATTTCGATCAATGATCTTAAAAAAATAATAGTTAGAATTAAAACAATTATATAAATTAACCCCTACCACGCAGCGAATTAGAGCCCAATTGAGTCCTTTGAAAAATGGGTGTCTTTTAATTTCATTTGCACCTTCGAGTGACCCCAACCGGTTCTTTGGATCCCTTTGAAGAAGCTGGTACATTAGCTGCTTCGCATGGAGACTTACCTAGATCAAACCAAAACAGATGGATGATCAGTATCCCTTTCAAAATAAAATATGATTGAAAATTGTACCAGAATAATTATTATAGTACCTCTTTGTTTTTTGGATATTTGAGATTCTTTTCAAGTATATTGGTGAAAGTCTTCTGTCTCGTTTTACCACGAAAGGGAGTATACCCATACAATAATTCATATAGCAGAATCCCTGTTACAGTATAAGAGCAACATATATATACATTAAGGGTACCGCCGCAAAAGATGGTTAGTTTAACACAGAAATGAAACTAAAAAGACTCACATTCATATCTGTATTGTTCCTGTTTGTGAAGTTTTGAGGGAAGAAGGTAGCAGTATTCAAGAAGTAGGGAAGCTAGGTTTATAGAAGATGAGGAGTTATGACAGAACATTTTAATTACCTAATGCCCACCAATCCACTGCACTAGTATGCCCCGCTGCAGTTATGATTTCCTGCAACGTATTGCATGCAAATAATTAATGATATGGCCCGTGCCAGATGAAGATGTCTCTGTATATATATGATATGAAAGAATTCCTACATTCAAATTAAATTTAGAATTCACTCGTTTCATCTACTCATCCATCTAAAGGCATTATTATAACTTAACATAATAAACTCTTAATCATACAACATAGCTAATAGTTGAGACAAACCGGAGCAATGTATTCCTCAGTTCCCACAAAAGAATTTGATGCTCGCATTGGTTCAGCCAAGAAGACTGGAGGAGCTTGTTGAGCTCTTTGCTGCCTTTTCTTTTCCTTGGTCTCTGGAAATAATACCTGAAAACAGAAGAACACACTTAAGTCATTTTATCGTACGTCATATTACCTAACACTAGCTATATGCAGAGTTCTTCTAAAGCGATCAATTAGATGCCCCACCTGTGGTTTGCAGGATGTTAAACATGATAATCAAAGTCCGTTAACGATATATGTCCATCGTGTTGGACCAATATGTTCTCAGGTTTCAAGTCTCTGTAGATTATACCTGAAAATATTGGTACTACAGATTGAAATGGCTTTGACCATGAAATTGTAATTGAAGGAACATCATCATTCATCTTAGTGAGCAGTAGGGTAAAATCATCAATGAAAATGCATGTAGATTAGATTAGATTCAAAATGCATCCTGGAAATATGTCCACCTTGGCAATGAAGATACTCCAGTGCGATGACAACCTCAGCAGCGTAAAATCTGCAATGATTAAGCCTCTGTGAGTGAATCAGCACTTTGAATCTTTTATATTAGATATCATGATCATCCCTTAGTAACAACAGACAAGAGTCTGACCTAGCCGCGTCTTCCTTTAAGGATTTTCTCGGTTGTCGGTCCAAAAGCATGAAGAGCTCACCACCAGGGTAGTAGTCAGTAACTAGACAGATATGTGTCTTTGTCTGTGGAAATTATAATTAGCTCCATGTCATATTCAACAATAAAATATCTGCCAATGTTTCACATCAGGCTTTATATATAGTGAATGTGAATATAATTAATGTTGACATTAGATATTCTGATCACCTGAAAAGAAGCATATAATGCTGGAAGAAACGGGTGGTCTAATATGTCAAGAATTTCTCTTTCAGTGCAAACTCTGTGGACCTGCAAAACAATTCTCCTGACATGACAAAAACCATGTCTACCTATCCTCATAACTCTAATACATGGAGATTGAGTTCAATGCAAACAAAATAGTGACCAGAATAGTTGAGGGGAAAGATTTCTGAAATCTATCCAAGATGTTTCAGTTACAATTACCTTGTTACGATTGAGCATCACATTTTTATCCATTGTCTTCATGGCGAAAAACTGACCTGTTCCACTAAGCTCCACCAAATGCACGCTGTCATGAAAAGACAGAACAGAGTATTGTGACTTTAGAGAATGATGATAAATAAAGGAAACGGTTATTCTAAATTTTGTTCTCAAAGTTCAACAGCAGTGAAGTCCAACCTTCCAGTATCCCCAGAACCCAGAGGTTTAACCGGTTTAAAATGTTGCAGTCCTATTTGTTCACCACTATCTATAATCTGTGAGCAGGTGAAAAAAAAAAAAAAAAAACTTAGTTATGAGAAGGGTTGCCTGTATCCATCTATCATGACCGCCATTGTGCAGACAGACTGCAGAGGCACCAGAAATATAGCATTGAGTTCAAGAAGAAAATTGCAACACAAAAGAGGGTCAGCATACAATTGGATAACCAGCATATAAAATATAGGAGCTAGCTAGCATTTGTTCATGCAAATACTTAGAGATGGGAACCAAATAAGAAACATTTGTTCAACTAGAATGAGAAAAATATAATCAAAGGTGATTCATTAACATGACAGTATGAAAGAAAATTATAGATTCAGCTGCTTAAACTATGACTACTGAATAAAATGATACCTTTTCAATGGCTTCCCAAGATGGGTTACCCCTCCTATGAGGCTTTGGTCGCACCACCTTTGAGTGATTAGCCCACAAGTCCTCTGGTTTCTGTACACATTAGTAAACATCCATATTCAGAGAGCTATAACAGCATAATGAATCTGTTATCATGTTCAACTAACTGCACAGTTGCTACCTTGTTCGCATCCGGCAGTTCTCTAACTGCTACATCTACGTTCTCAGCAGTTGATTTTACCTAAGCAAACACAACAAAGGGTTATTTAAACATATATATATGATACAACTCAGGCAAGAATAAGCTGTAATACAGGTCCAAATGCTTCCTGGTCAGTATAGGAAGAAAGATATTGAGAAAACCAGAGAAGTATTACAGAAGAGAAAATCTTAATGCAGAAGCGGGAATAAGCTAGTTTCAAAGTTAATACCAGTTTCTCCTTCTCAGTTGCAACTGCCTCTGGAATACAGT